>SSNP01000356.1:135062-203759 GCA_006937955.1 Pachypanchax playfairii
GGGTCTGTCTCCCCCAGATTCAGATCAACCCTGATCTGCCCCCCCCCCCCCAAAGACACACACACACTTTTATAGCAAAAAAGAACAAAAAATCCGACGATAAGCGCTTGAAACTCCTTTTTCCGACAGCAGTGAATGCATCACTACGTAGCCCGACACACAGGAAGTACCGACAACTTTGTCCCCCCCCAGTTTAATTATCCTATCTGCGCCCCTGCCTTCACATAAACTTTCGACAACTGCAAAAAATGAAAGATGTTTAAATGACCAGTAACAGATTTGGAGCAAATAAAACAGATGGTGTCTTGTGGTGTTGAATTGTGTTTAATTATACACAGTTTATAAGTAATCCATTGGTCTATTAGTCCACAACAAAATAAATAAAAACAACAAAAACAGAGAAAAGTTTAGGCTTCTGGATTTAAACAAAATGAAAAATCAAAATAAATAAATGTTTATATGAATTTAATGGCATTCTACGCTGTATAAAAATATTTTATAAAAATGTTCCCATCGAGGTGCAAAGACTTTCAGAAGGAACCATAAAGATACAGGCTCATGAGAAAAATAAAGAAAACACTCAGAACTTTAGTTTGCATAGGTAAGCACATTAAACATAACAGTGTAATATTATTTACAGTACTGCATCTATGTGAATATACAGAACAAGCACAATACTTTAATATTATGTTGCACAGTGTCTGATGTCCAACTGTGTGTGTATACAGTATGTGTCTGATGTAGAGGGTCAGTGCATGTTGGAGTTTGGCCTGGTTTTGACTCCAGAAAAGAAATTCTGTTTATTTTGATTTCAATGGAGCTTCAGCACATGCCAGAGGGCTTCAGGTCAAGCAGGTGGAAGTCAGGGTGTGAGGTTTCCTCCTGGATGTTTTGTGCACTGCTGAGGCAGCAGGAGTGATACAAGTCCTTCAGGGAGGGTAGAGGGCGGTCGACAATCCTATGTGCAATTTGATGCTGTTCTGAAGCTTCCTCCTGTCTGCTGAGTGCAGCTGCTGTACCACACTGTAATGAACTTTATTGTTTCACTGGAGAACTGATGGAAGTTCATCAGCAGCTTTATGCTCAGGTTAGGTTTTGTAAGATTTCTCTGACAATAAAGTTTCTGCTGAACCTCCTTAAAAACCACTGTGATAGTCAAAAATATCAGCAGAAGGTGCATCACTGTTAAAGAGTAGAGAGTAAAGTAAGAGTAAAGTTAAAGGTTCATCTCTTTCCATTTATTTGCATCATAACAGTTTTAGAACTTGATGCATTTTGGGAGAATCATCTCTGAAGACGACTTCAGCTGTTGTTTTAGAAGCAGTTTTATTGGTATTGCTACAGAGTGGTGGACTATGGTCATTAGTAAGTAATTAAAAGGTCATTTCTTTACCACCTTCTGAGATAAGATTTACACAGCGCTCTAGAATAAAACAAGCAATAAACAACAATAAAACAATTAAGAGTAAAAAGCAAGGAATTATATAAAGTTCTGAAAGTCTGGAAACAAACATTTTGAGCAACTTTTCATGAGGGAGCTCGAGAGTCTGGCAGCAACAGTTACAAATGTTTTGCGTCCTTTAGTCTTTAAGTTGGTACAGCTAGCAGGCCCTGATCACATGACCTCAAGGAACTGCTGGGAATAATAGCATGTCAAATTTCTCTAATGTATGCTGGTGCTTGTCCATCCAAAGCTCTAAAAATCAAAACGTGGATCTTAAAGTAGATGTGAGAATTTATCAGGAGCCAGAGTAACTGGATAAATATCAAAGTGACATGTATGTTTAGAGAAGTTTGTCGAATCACAATGTCACAAGCATTCAGAACAACCTGTAACTGATACATGGAAGCTTTGTTAGAGACCTTGACCCAAAGATTCTTATGGGTTCATACGAATGTCCCGTTTCCAACAAAAATTGGAGTTCGTAAACATCAGTGGAGGCGGGCATAGTTTCCTAAAGCATTTTTAGAAAGCTGGTATGGCTGACATTTAATTTGCAAGTGCAACTTGTGTCTTTAATTAGTCAGCAACTTTTCTGCCACCAATTTGATGCAACGTTCTTATGTTCTCTGTAGGGGTGCCTTGAAACCTTCTTAAGGGTGCCTTTACTCCAAAATTCTCTGTTTGTCATCAAAGTTTGGAAAGTTGTGGGAATTTGTTTAATTTTCAAGATGGCAATGACACTGAGAAGACTGAGCTGCTACTGAGGTCTATTTTATGTACTTCTAACACAGAAATAATGCAAATTCCCAAAATTTGGAAGTCACTTTGTCCCCGAAAACCTTGCACAAAATGAAGCTTCATACAGCATGTGACTTTTATGCATAGTACATAAATTCACAAACATTGTGCATTGTTCTTAGTTTGATCAAAAGCATTCGAGGCCCGATGGTTTTCATGACTCACTCAGGGGGTAAAAATTATTGGTAACATGTTTACAGCCATTTGTATTGGTCATTGTGACCAAAGCCTAAGATAATGGCCAAAATACATGATTAATAATTTCCAGTTCAAAGTATGACACAACCAAACTTAATCTGGCAATGGTGATAAAAATAAAAGGATATCAGAGCTTCCAAACATGAAAGGTAAAAGCTGAAACAAAAGCCGCATCAAGGTTCCAGGAAGTTTGATGTACACTGCAAGAGTTTGGGACTCTAGGTACAAGTTTATATGATGTGAGGATGAGGATTTAATTTATCTCCCTGTTTAATTGTAGAAGGTTTCTGGCCATTCAGCTTTTAATCAAGTTTAAATGCCGAAGCAACATCTGTGGTAAGTACTGATGTACAGTAGAATAGTAAGGAGGATACACACTTGTAAATATCCACTACTGAATGTGAATGAGAGTACTTTGATTTCCTCTCACATATAAAAAACACATGTATATTCGGTTAAATGGCAATTCTAAAATGTGTCGTGTGAATGTGACTGTTCCTCTTTGTATGTGGACTGGTAAAGTGTCCAGGGTGAATCCCGCCAGATCAGCACCAGCTACCTTCAATCCTTCAGGTATAGAAAATGGATGGATGCATGGATGGGATGTCTATGATGGATTTTTTGGATATGGGGGTTGAAGGTGCTTAGCACTATAGAACTGGGCTTGTTTCAGAGTTTGACATTCTTTTGTTTTTCTGACGAGGCCAGTCACAACTAAATGCCGTCAATGTCTCACTGTTGTACAGTAGCGTTAAAATTTAGAGTGCATATTTCATTCACAACGATAACTTCATACAAAACAAATTTAGTCTTGTTTTCATACCGACTAGCATGTTTTTATTACTACTATCTTTAAGATCCTAACATAATAATTTCCAAACTGTTGTACGAGATACTGTTGCATCACAGATCACATGCAAAAACCTACACGAAAAATTAGGCCATTTTTTTCTCCAGAAAGTAATGTTTCCATCAGGTTTGTATCACCCAATGCATTAAATAATTTCCCATTGGGATTAATAAAGTATTATTGAATTAAGATGAATCAAAATGTGCATAAAAATATATGAATGAAAACAAAAAGGGTGGTCATTAGCCTGAAGTCTAGCTTCAGCCTAGCTGTCTTCAACTTAGCAAAGGATATAGCAGACAAATCACACGACATAGACATTATGGGGCAAAAAAACCAGCTAATTTAGTTTGTAGTGCGGGAATATCTAGAGATTTAGACAGATAAAAACACTAAAAAGGAAGCATACGAAAGAGGGAGTGAAAAAGAGGATGTTGGGGGGAAAGAAACAATTAAAAACTCATGAGAGGAAAAAAAAGCAGCGAGATTAGGATTGAGGAGAGTGAGAACCAGGGCAGAGACTAAAAACCTAAATGTGTTATGAAGCTTCACGGTAAAATTCCAAAACATCACTGGAAAGTGTTTGGAAATAAAGCTAGAAAATGTACTTACAAATAAATTGGATTGATGGATAACTGAAAAGATTTAGAGTGTTAAAATGTAGTAGAAAATACAGCAGATGGTAGGGATTATTCTGGACTAAAATATACTGGGATCTAGGGAGACCAAGGCCACGCACATTAACCGTTACAGAGCCCATCTGTCAGAAACAGATCTTAAAGAGTTGTAGACCTGCCCTCATCAAGATGATCAAACACTTACTAGATCTACAACTATCATCATAATCAACACAATAAATCTCTGAGCATGTGGTCCTAAACAATGACACTTTATGATGTTCCCATTAAATATCCATTTACATATGCACAGCCTGACACACAGCATGGGACCTTGAAAGGAAATCTAGATATTGTTGTTCTGATGAACAGTAACCAAAGAAATGCATGTAAGTAGAAGTATGTCAGCCTGTTTGTGTGTGATCATGACTGACACCATAAAATGCTACTAATCCACAATTTCTGTTCGCTGTGATTAGGAGTGGGGGGGTGAGCCTGCTGCACTAACCATGTGCAAGGATAGTATGTGTGAGAGTGTGATAAAAACGATGAAATGGTGCACAAATCTCCCCAATAAGGCCATTAAATCCATCTATGCAGGCCTACAGATACAGGGTAATGCCTGTTAATCATTCTGTTAGCCATTCCATGAGCAGAGAGAGAGGAAGAGCGAGAGAGCAAAGAGAGGGAGGAAAGTTGGAAGTGTCTTTTTTTTACCTTTCCCTGTGTGCAGATCAAACCTTGAACCTGCAAAAATACAGGAAAAAAAAACAACATTACTGTTGCTACTGAGCAAATTCCAAAGTGCACTTCTACTCCAATTAAACAATTTAAACAAAAATTATGCATATGTGAGTCTTGCAGGCAGACGGAGGTTGAACTGGCTCCTTTCTGTCTGCATCTTTTCTCAGTAATTATCTTAAATTGCCTTTTCAGCCACGTCGCTCACAATTTGTACATTATGTTCTTATTACAGCAAAAGTAGGAAAAATGATTCTAGTGTTAGTTTTAACGTTATCATATTGATTTATCCTTCGAGCTCATGTGAGATTGTGTGTGTGCATATGTGTTATTGACTAATTATCTGCCCTGAGAGGGGATGGTTAATTAAACTTCTCCCTGGCAGTAGGCATATAGTCATTACTGTGAATGGTCGGATGTCAAAAAAAAAAAGTAATTAACCACATGTGCTAAATATGTCACATGTCCACGACTGTTTCACGTGTTACTAAGAGCTTTCCCTTTAGGAGTGCAAAATCATTGTCAAACTGCGAAGCACCATCAAATGTTGCTTCTTTATCATCTCTATCTTGTGAGTGTTTACACAAAAATCCAAAATCTTTTTATTTTGAAATGTTTTTGGGTTTTTTTTTTTTTGGGGGGGGGGTGTCTGCCAGCCAAAATATAAACAGATGGCAGCTGAACGTGACTGCACTGACTCAAATGCTACGATCCGCCAACATCAACCTCACTGCTGTCGTCACACACAGTTGGCAGCTATCAACGTATTTTACTTCTATTCAAAGCTGAATGCATCCACGAGGATGAATATAGTTTAGACTGTCATGGTACCAATGTTCTGGCAAGTGAAGAACCAAAAGTGCCAGATATGATGTGACATGTCGAATCTTTGCTGAGAGAATGTGTTGATGCTCTCTAAAAGACAAAATAGCTTTAATAAGTTTGTATCTTCAGTTTGAAACATATTGAATAAGAGGATTTAAATTCATTTGGCTCTAGAAGGTGTCCACGGTGCCAAACTGTCAGTAAAACACTATTTCACTGCAGCCTCAGTTACAGTTGGATAACAGACTTCAGTTTTTACATATGCAAACAGAAACTCTCCACATCTGCTGTCTGATAACAGAATCTGCTCAGTGGGACGATCCAGCTCTGGATTCATCAGGCACATTTTAACAAGTGGCAGCAAGTGTTTGAGACTTCACCTTCAGTGATACTGCTTTGGAAGTTATAATCAGTGATAAAAGCTTTTCACATTGACTCGGTAACACTTTCAGAGAGACGTTTCGAGACATAGTATTTCATTTAAATAAAGCTTTGTATCAATTGCACTCTTCAAAATCAGCCCAGTGTTTGGGCTTTTTAAGTACAAACTCTAAACTGTCAGTCATTATCTATACTGTTCAGTGTCACAAGGAGCTTGTGTCTATCTCCAGCTGTCATTGGGTGAAAGGCGGGGTTACATGTGAACAGGTCGCCAGTCCATTACAGGGCCTCATACACAGACAGACAACCAATCACACCTAGAAACAATTAAGAGTTGCCAATTAACCTCAAGCATACTTTTAAAATATTAACCTCTGATGTGCCTGATAAGAATTCCAAGCTTGCTCTTGTTTCACAAAAACAAAAATCTATTGGGGGTTCATCTTGTTGCAAATATTTTTGTCGAGAATTCTATTTGCACCCCCAGTTGATGTCAAAACCAAGACACACAGTGATAATCTCAGATTATCTCTGAGGTGTGAGGCTGACACTTCACCCAACGGATCCTTTACAGCTGTTGCTGTTCACAGGACCGTCAGCGGGACGTTTTCACGCGACCTGCCACACACAGCGAAAGTGTTCTGCACATTGAGCCACAGAGGCACAATCACTTCATCAGCTCTTCAGCAGCTGTGTATGACAGCTCTTGTAAAGATGGAGTAAAGGATCATGGTCGAGACAGGGATGAGCAGAAAAAAGCATTAAACGAACATTTACTTTAAATGTAGCAACCATCAATGTTTTTCAGTGATGGGGATTTAATGTTTTGTTGAGTTAAAAGTAGCCAAATAAGAACAAAATAACTGAAATTAAGAGTAGAGGTTAGCCGATAAACTTTGAATCCAACAGAAGTTGTCTGAATTTCATTTCAACCACGGAAAATCAGAAAGCATAACAACAATTAACTAACCTTGCGCTGCAAGATGGATTCTCACGAGATTTGGAGTTTTCCAAACCCAAAAATCCATCTTGTACTGCTCCCATTAAAACCGTCGGTCCAAAAATTATCGGACCAATCATTGTGCTTTGGGGCGGGTATTCAGGTAAGATTGACAGCAAGTGCCCAGGCAGGAAAAGCAAAACAAACATGGCTGCGCTGGTGGATGTACGTATAAAAGCAGCTATTGAATCTGTTTTAGGAGAACTAGAGATGATTTCTTCATTGAAAAATGATCAAAGGTAAAAACTTTAATCATTTCTTGATAGTAAAGATGTGTTTTACTTTTCTTAGTGGTAACGATGTGTGTGTTTTACTCCCGAATGGATTTGCAAGAGCTGATTTACTGTAATTGACTAAAGACAAATCATCAAAGGCAGACACTTGCTGGCGCGTCCTCCAATCAGATTAAAATATTACATCAGATGTCCCTCCCTTTGTAGACGGTTTCAAATGGAGCAGTTCCAGATGTATGCATGTCCCCAACTCGACAAGAGGTGGGGCTACACATAGATTTAACAGAGTCAGGTTAGCAATTAGCACTCACTGTCAATCCCCTTTAAGGGAATATCAGTTTCTATGGTCAACTACCTCCAGACGTGGCCCTAATACTTGCTAACTTTTGTTTGCTGCAAACATTTCCTCTTGTCTCTGTTGTTTAGCCCTGCTGAAGCCTTGCTGTTCAACCTGAAAGTGAACTATCCCTTCTGTCAGTGTACCGTCTGTGACAAAGACATACATTTTAGATTTAACACCAAGAAAAATCGAGTAAAGGAGCAACACCACGAACTCAGTGAGATAAATAATGTTTATAACTTTGCCCTGCTGTACAAATTGAAGATATATATACTTTATATAGTGAAAGATGTATTATAATTAATAAAACATATTGTTAAAAGTGTTTTACCCAACAATAACACAACACAGCTTTTCAGATGGAGCAGAGACTTGAATCAGTAACCCTCCAGTTACCAGATGACTTGCTACTACCCCGCGCACACACACACATAACAGCAGTGTTGGAATATACTGTGGTACTTGAGCATCAGTTGAGCTGTATTGTACTGCAGAAAGTTGTGTGTTGTGCCAGAAATTGTGAGAAAAAGGCAGTTAACAATGGAAGAGAGACAGTCGATCAGTCATTATCTACGGTATACCCACTTTTCCTGTTCACAGTCACGAGAATCTGGTGCCTATCTCCAGCAGTCACTGGGTGAAAGGCAGGATTATATCCTGGAGTGGACACCAGTCCATCACAGTGGAAGGGAGGCAGACCATCATAGCACTTAAACATGTAGATCTTTTTTACATAGAAATTACAAAGAAAGTCAAGAAGTCAGTGATTTCAGTTTCCTTTTCCCAGAAACTGGGGCAAACTCTAACAGGAAGAGGTCTGGCAGACCCAAAGCCAGAACTAAATCACAGGACAAGTTTCTGAGAGTTAACAGCTTGTGTGATCAGCAGCTCACAGGACATCAGCTTCAAGCACAGCTTAATAGTAAAAAAGTCTCGGTTTCAGTGAAGACTTCAAGTTGCAGGTTTGATACAACGAGTTGCAGCAAGAAGCCATTGCTAGGACATCAGAATAAGACAAAGAGACTTGCCTGGGCCATTAACATGTGATTTCTAATGTAGAAAGAAACCACAGATGTGTCCAGCTGCCTATCGGAAGATCAGCCATAAGATCAAGTATAATCCTTTTTTGTTTTGTTTTCACTTTAATTTTATCAGGGAGGTCCCATTAGACAAATTATCATTTTCAAAGGAGGGTAGTGGGGAAGGCTGGGATCAAACCAGCAACCCTCTTGTTGGCAGTTTTCCATTCTTTCTCCAAGCTACAGCTGCCCTTTCTAGATTTAATTTGAGACACAAAAATGCCTTTTTAATGTACTTTAATGATTGTTTTTACATAAACAATCAAATAAATTGTAATATAAATGCCATTGTAATTAGACCAGGTGAACCCTGAATAGCTGAGAGAGGATAAAACATCTGGCTAACATCTTATGTCTCATAACACATAATGTATTCTAACTAATAGTAAGTTTAGTGTCTTGGTCATTCAGATCTTGGCTGTGGCACTTTCTCCATTATTTGAACCTCTGGGTGAAATATATATTAAGAAATGTGTTTATCATGGCAAAGTTTCTCTGAAAAAAATTTTTTTTTTACAATTTTTTTTGCAGGAAACAATCAGTCACTGCTGTGGTTATTGATTATTAGCTGTTATAATGCAGATTAAGTTAATGTTTTGTCTGGCTGCACCAAATACGTGGATTTTACACTGAAAATAGAAAAACCAACATACTGAGAGTTTTCCCCAGTGAGCTGCTTGTCAATTAGACAGCTAAACCAAGGGGTATTAAAACAGGGAGGGAAAAAATCAGTTCAAAACTGATCAGTGAGTGCTTTGGGCAACTGGCCCATTTCATATATTTACTGGCTCAAATGGGGGGCAGGGTGGAGGTGGAGGTGTTTTATTAAATGGCTAAAAGCAATTAATAGTTTCATATTTTTCCAGATCACAGTCAGAATACTTTGTCCATGAGGGTTCGATCCAGTCTCTTAGTTCAGGTCAGTCCAACACGCTGCAGAACAGATTGGAAGGAGTTCAGACGATGAAACAGTGAATCACATGACGTGATCCAGGATGAAGATTGTATTGGAGAGTTATTGAAACAAGCAAAAGGTAATTAAGCCAAGTAAGTCAGCTAGTAAGATGTTAGCATCTCAGAGTGTATCTGCCATCTCTGTTTTGAAATAAAAATGGTACAAGTTTGTTGTTTTCGGTTCATTTCTTCGCTGTTCTGCATGTTTTAGTTTTTTCTTTGCTCCAACATGCCTAAATCATGCTTGTCTTCTCAAGTTCTGCAGAAGCCTATTAATGACCCGTTTATCTAAAACAGCAAAAGTGGTTGGCAGTAGGTAGAGCAGGTCGTCCAGCAACCAGACGGTCAGTGTTTGGAAACCCTGCTCTGCCTGAAAAAACAGAACACGGTGCGGCTCGGTTCACTTTAGCCCCCTGCGGACCCTTTTCCACCGCCTTTCTCGGGTCTTAACCGCGTCATTCCGCGTCAACCCGGCCTCTTTTTTCAGACCACCTCCTCGGTGGTCCAAAGCGGGCCCACACGCCCACCTGTCTACTGATTGGTCCAGTAAACTGCTACCAGTGACACGACTACCTACGTAGTGGAAGCCCCTGATTGGCCCGGCAGTGTGTGGTGTTATAGAAGCGCTCCCGCAAAAGGCTTTAAAAAAAACTCCCAGCAACCATACAAATATTTTATTTTAAAATACAAATGACTTTGGACAATGGCGACTTCCTCCACAAGAACCAAAAATCAAACCAACCAAAATGAACCACAGACAGAGTGCAAAGTACAAAAAAACACGTATATCCGCCATTGTTGTTGTTGTTGTTTCACACGCTGTGACGTTGCGGACAAAGACTTTTGTGCACCACTTTTCATAGCCAGATGGACACGCCCATATCCCCACTTACGTCCGCTTTATGTTTCCACCGCCTCAAGCGAGTTGATCCGCACTATACTGTACCGCTCTCAAGCGCGCCGTGCCGATTTGTCGGTGGAAAAGGGGCAATAGTCCCGTCATGTCACAAGACCGACACGTATGATGTGAATAACAAAGTGAGAAATAAAAGGGGAACTGATGTTAAATCTTGTCTTATCATACTTAAATGATTTTAGGTTTACAGCTGTTCAAAATAGTTTCAGCCAATCACATCGTGTGACATGGCTGACTGCTTAAAGAGTGATGCAGGTATTAATGATCTTAATGACCCTTTTTTTTCTTTTGCCTGCATTTTTGATGAATTACTCAAATTAATAAAAAAGTACTTCTGTGCAAAGCTAAAAGTAAAATGTTACTGCCTTGCTGTTACTGTTTGGCCTTCAATTATGTAAAGATAAAAAATTAACTTATGAGTCAGTTTTGTTTTGTAGAGATGCAGCATGAACAAGTACTTTTTGGCTGAACAAAACAGAATAAAGAGAACTCAGCGGATGTTGAAGAAACGTACCTTCAAGCTAAGCTGAGATACGAGCGTCTCAGAGGTAAACCTACGCTCATCTCTCCTGCTTATAGCTGGGAGATGATCACCAGGTAGTGAGCAGGGAGCAACATTCCCAAACCAACTCCCACAGGAAGAAGAAAGCTATAGAAAAAACATCCCTGGCATTCGTTCACAGATAATTTCATGACCAGCAGTGTTCACACCTGATTCTCACCTCTCCTGGGTTTTAATTGTTTTTATTTTTCTTTATTTCAGAACAAAATCTTAATTGCTTTGTTTCCTTGATTGTGTAGGTGTCGATGTGAAGGCTTATGTAGCATCAGATAAACCCACCTAGTGTCCTTGAGAATACCCGAGACAAATTTCAACACAGTCAGAGAACCCCCCCCCCCACCCCCCCACCCCCACCCCCCCACTTTACTTAAGCAAACTGATCATTTTTCATTCTCAGCTCTCTCTTATTGGGAATACAGGTCATTACAATACATGCTGCAGAAAAGTGGTGGTGGTGGGGGGTGTTAAAGATGTTTTCCTTTATGGACAATGATTTGTTTGTTTTACTTTCTTGCTCACTAGCCTCCCGAGTCCTAACCTACATTACAGAGCAATGACTATTAATCATTAATGATCAGCCCTTTTAATATCCCTCATTTAAAATTTACCTGAACGTGAATTAAACAAATGAAGCTCCCTGTTCAAAAGACTAAATAACAATTTTTCAGAGGGCAAGTTGTTTTTTTTTTACCTAAAGATTATGAAGTGTGTGCTCTGTGCAAAGTCATTTATTTTTAATCAGTGTTTTTCTCAAAGTACAGTATTTTAATAGAATTTGTTATGATAAGATCTTTTAACATATCTCAAATATAAAAGCTTTTATCTTTTTTTTTCTTCTTTCCTCTTTCTTCTCTTCTCCTCTCAGAACTGTTAAACCATGAGAGGAGGTGCATTCAAACACCCAATTTTGAGAAATAATGAGCCATCTTGGAACTCAAAGGCTTTACAAATCCAACATCTAAGAAAAATGTGCCAGAATCACTTAATCCAATTATCCAAACACTCATTAAAACAGCAAAGAAGCTTCTCCAGAGGTCAATTAACCCACTGCGTGAACCGAAAACCCTCAGCACGGGCGTCCAACAGGCCAAGGCAATATTGATCCATAAAACACACATGTAACAGCCACAGTAAAATACAGATAATCAACACCTGTGCAGCACAAG
Source organism: Pachypanchax playfairii (assembly GCA_006937955.1). Classification (NCBI taxonomy): domain Eukaryota; kingdom Metazoa; phylum Chordata; class Actinopteri; order Cyprinodontiformes; family Aplocheilidae; genus Pachypanchax; species Pachypanchax playfairii. The sequence goes on from SSNP01000356.1 coordinate 147,167, forward strand.
GCCAAGATGATAAAGACTTAAAGTGCCCTTCTGTACAACACACTCACTCTTCCTGTACATATTACTGAGCAGTCTGCTGTCCTTTAATCACAAGTCAGGTTTTAATTGGAATAAGTGTGAAAGAAATAGAAACTCAGTTTGGCACAAATACATCAGAGCATGAGACTCTTGGATCCAGCTTTGTGGATTCACATATGTGTTTGTCATAATCCTCAGTGGAGAGAAAGATTGTTCCTCTATTCTCTTATTAAAAAAAACAATCAAAACTAACCGAATGGATGTAAATGTTCCCTAAAACAACTCAAGTTACAGCAGAAATGTTTTAGGCTGCTTCAGATGTCCTGAACATTGTGTTCAAGTTCTTAACATCATGTCAGAAAAATCATTTTTAGATTTATTGTAATGTTTTCCCTTATGTTTATTCCTCGATAGCTTGTAACACATTTATACACCTTCATCTCAGTTTGGACCACACACAGTATCTTTTAAGTTCCATATTCTATGAAGTCTTAGCCCCAATAAAGTCATTTTCTGCATAACTGCATCTCAGTCTATTTGCTCATTCCCACAGTCTTCCAAAGTGTGATGCAGCTACCTATCTGTACATAATAAGAGAGTATGAGCAGCTTGCAATTGCTCAGAGAGGCAGTTTGGAGCATTTCAAAGTTGCTAGCACAAGCACTTCAGAACAAAATATATACATGCATGAAGAAGCATGCATATAGAACTCTCACTCACACACACCTAAACACACACACATACAAGGAGCTGCAGCACGAACTGAAACTTTGCAGAAGCAGCTTTACAGCATCTTGGGTTTGCATGATTGCAGGGGTCGTGCAGTTAGGACCTTTTGCTATTTGGGACTTTAAATTGGTCCCAGTGAGATGTGAGAGCTCAGGCCACAGGGCTGACCTCTAACTCCACACCTCTATATAAAGAGTTTGACTCTATCAGTCGGTCAATAGCCCAACCGCAGCCAGAGAGCTGCTTCAGTTTAAAATGCCTGTTTTAGATCTAATGAAATCCATGGCAACGTTATTATTAAACATCATTCCAATGCAAAAATCCCCTGATTGTTAAATCATCTCCAGCAATGAATAAGAAGGACAAACTCAATTCATATGAGTTTTTACTGGATCTGGCTTTGCTGCTTCAGCTTTTGGAGGAAATTAAGTCTTTTGTGTCTTTTAATATGTTTTATTAATTATAATACATCTTTCACTATATAAAGTATATATATCTTCAATTTGTACAGCAGGGCAAAGTTATAAACATTATTTATCTCACTGAGTTCATGGTGTTGCTCCTTTACTTGATTTTTCTTGGTATTAAATCGAAAATTTATGTCTTTGTCACAGACTGTACACTGACAGAAGGGCATCATCAAATGCATGGCTCTTAAATGTCTCCACCCTTGCAGCATGTTTGACACAGCCACTTCCAAGAAAAGATGAATGAGTTTGGTCTCCTGCCAATCAGCTCAGGAGGCTGATTCAACCTGCTGTCAGAGAGGCAGAAGTGACGCGAAGCAACTGTTTAGCATGTTGCTTTGCTAATTATTTTCTCTATTCATATCAAGATAAACTTCAATCTTGGTTAACTTGGATTTAGTTATTGAGAGTTAGAAATATGTGAGTTGTAAACAAACCCACAAGTCTTTACGCTCTATGCTTTGGACCAAATTAAATCAAAAGCAGTAATTTCTCAGTAATTTAATGAACAGTTTGTCCTAAAACTAGCACAAACTGGTAAGAACTGCCAAAAGATGCAGAGTGAAAGGTATTTCTGTCAAACTCTAAATTTATTATGACAGGCAAAAATTGATCCTACTGTCCTAATACCAGTTTGTCAAATATGTATCCAAATCTAATCACGTCTATTAGCTTTTTAAATGTTTCTGAATGGAGTCCCCCCCAATCTCATTTCCTCAGACTGATTCCTCGGCGGCTGCTGAGATGCCAGTACAGATGGACTGAATGGAGATGAGGCCAGCAGCCTTGTCTGTGGAGCTAAACTCCTGGTGAATGGTGCCAGCAAAGAACCGCACCACGTTGAGGCTCGGTCCATGCAGAGCTCGAGCCTTGGCAGACAGAACAGGGGGCCCCTTGTTTGGCAGAGGCATGTTGACAGGAAACATAATGCATTCAGATGATAATGACCAAAAGAATCTATCTCCCTCACGCTGCCCTGCTTTTTCTCCTGCATGTACAGTGTGCAGATGGGGGGGGCTAAACACATACACACACATAAATCTGCTTTACATACACACATGCACAGGCACACAAACATGCACACTCCCATTGCAAACCCCTGCGTGTCTGGTGCAGAGCGGCCTGATTGCTGGTCTCATCACCAAGGAGACCAGCATTAAGCGAGCGCCTGGCAGAGACAGACTGGCATTTAGCATTGAGGAGTCGGTAAAGCTGCACAGTATACGAGCCTTTTCAATGACTGAGAGAGAGTCACATGGATAACATGCAGAGAAAGCAAGAAAAGAGAGAATAAAACAGTGTTTGACAATCCGATTCCACGTGAGGATGAAGTTGTGAAAGAAGGGAGCAGAGAGCAGGTTGGGGAAAGAAAGAGTTAATAAACATCAGCACAGAAGAAGAAAACAAGAGCTGAAAAATGCTTAAAAATCCTTTTTTGTATAAAAAGGCAAAAGTGTTTCAGAAAGCTTTAAAAAAGTTTTTTTTTTTCTTTGCTCTCCCATTTTCAACTAACACATGCTTTACAACACTGACTAAATAACCACTGAGTGCGATGTATCGAACATAAAACACCATCTGAGTGTTAAGAGGCGCGTGTGAATGCAGCTAACGTCATCGACGGGGGAAGCTATTAATACTCATGCCCACCTGAGTCTCCACCAGACGAAAGGAGAGAAACGCAGTGCAAATTAACTCTATAAATATTCATTCACAACTCCAGCAGGCTGGGAGGACGCAGGGGAAGGAGAAATCAAGCGTTTGGGTTTGATGACGGCCCTTTGCCCTCCACTCAGAGAGCAGATGATTGAGGGATAGAAGGAAGCAAACAAGTGTTAGAGGGTTAAAGAGGGGTGGATTTAGGCTGTGAGCTCCAGATGTTTGTTGAGCTGAAAGCAGTACAGTAAAATACACCAGAGGGAAAAAAATGGGGATTAAAATTACTTGTTAGAAAAGCTTTGTAATCAAACTTACACTAGCTACGTTTACATGGGCACATTTAATCGGAATAAACGTCCAATCGGAAAATAAAAACGTCATGTAAACATGTCAATCAGAATGTTTTGATCCGATGCAGCCTGATCAGAATGAAATTTACTTCCGATCGAGAGGGGTGGTTTTGTCGGATCTTCATTCGGATAGACGTGCATGTATACACCCATTCGGAAAGAAAGGGTGAAAAAAGCCCAATGCGCATGCGTACAACTTCAGCGTGACGTCTTTCCGCTTTCGCAGACCCAAGTAGAAAACATAGCGGGAGGTAAACAGAAGTGGTCTGCTGGTGCAGTCATCCTGTCATCCTGCTCTCCTCTCCTGTGGTGGAGGAGCAGTAGCAATATGTATTCAGCCTCTAGCTTGGTTAATGCGACCAGTAAAAACCCAAACATAACGGTAATCACCCGCAGAGGGTCCATATTGGGGATAACGTGAGTCAGCTCGAGCACACGATGGGGCGGGAAAGACGTGCAGAAAGGATGGAGTTTGTTTCCTTTTTTTTCTTCCCCCGGAAAGACAACTCGCTGTGCGCATGCTCAACTCATTTAACCTGATCGAGTGCTTGGTGCATGTGTACTCATGGCATGATCAGATCATTTCAGTTAGTGTCCATGTAAACAGGGATTTGGGAATTCCGATCGACCAAGATTTTAATCAGATTGGGGAAATTTGGCGCATGTAAACGTAGCTAATGACATCAAACCTGTTCCACCTTCTTCCCTTCGTCACCCGAGGCTCTGGTGGCTGCTGTGATAGTTATTACAGCCATCTGAGGGCTTTGTCACTTGAATGTAAACACAACAAGTCATATTAGGGCTCTGACTGTTGTCTGAGCCTTGGAGGAAACATCTACGTCAAAGCCATTTTCATCAGAAACATCTGGAAGTAAAATCGCAGTTTACAGGAGTTAGAATTTGGCAGTAAGACGTGGCTGATGTTATAAGCCCGAGCCCAGAAAAACACTGCAAAACTCCTAATTATATCTGGATTTTGGAGCAGTGGAATATCTTCATTTAACATTTTTTCTAGTATTATTGGATTTTTTTTCTTGGTTTAAAATAAAATTGAGTTTAAATAAAGTTTTTGTTAATGCTGAACACTTTTAAATCACTTGGTTTTATATGGTCAGACACATACCCAGTAAAAATGAAGTCAGACTTAAACACTGAAAAAATATATATATTATAGAATACAATAAGTTATTTTGTTAGATTTTTTTAACAATCTGCAATAAAAAGTCTAAGAAATTTCTTGTAAAGTTCTGTAAAAGAAACCTTCGGTGTGTTCACAGGATCACAGCATCTTCCTCTCTGGAACATTCAAATCTAACATGTTTATTTCAACGTGACAAATCAGCAGCGTGCAAATGTGATTTCTAAGTGACGGGGTCACACCGTGAAGACCAAACAACTTCTCCTTCAGGTTCAGCTGTTAAACCAGGTGTGAAATTTGCCGATGTCGCTGATTTGCTCTCAGCTTCACCTCGACGGGTCCCCAGTTCTCACCAAACCCTCCACCACCAGCTCCACCAAGCTCATGTGATGCTATGATAAACAGCTATTAGACACTCAATCGTGAACGCCTCATTTTATCCACACAGACAACTCACAGTATTCATTTTTTATCTTAATGGAAAGGAGGAGTAATTATATTTGGAGTAATTTTTTTGCCCTTTTCCACTGTGAATAGGGGTGTAATCTGTTACTGCTCTGACTCTATTCTCCAACCTGCATTCATGAGTTTTTCTTTAAGCACTGTTTTATTACAACAATGGTGAGCAGCATCTCCGCTGGCTGTGCAAGCAGCCTTAATAGGCCTGCTGCTTCACACTCTCTCTCTTAAACAAAGAGTAATTTTAGTTTTCTATTGTGCTCTAATACAAGCACACACATCTCCACGCCTCGCTCATCACCCACTGTTACACTGATACGTCTCTCCCTGATCTTTTTATTTCCATCTTTCTAAAGCATTACGCAGCTCTTCTTCTGCTTATTTACACAGCATAGAAGAGGAGGTGATGCACATTCAACACTGGCTACAGGAGACCTGAATTCCAAAGGAGAAATTATCCTCTAAATACGGAGAAACGGTTCTGGAAGGAGACAATACCCCATGTTATTAAGGCACCCTCCATGTGAGCACAATGGAGTCATTGATCATCTCACGTCATCGTTAAAATCCCGTGTTTCATCTCAGCGCTTTTCATAACGGGAAAATATCAAGCGTTTACAGGCTGGGGAAGATGGATCACTTGATATTCTGCTTTGGATTATGAGACATGTTTATGAACGGTCCGATTCACGGGTCCCTTTCAGGACCTTCTCTTCGTCTCTGTGTGACTCAGCTTGCACTTCTTCCACACTGCAGAAATGTCTACTAATTTCATTGAAAGTGATTTTCAATCATTTCAGCCCTCCCTCTGTCAGCCTCACATCGTTGTGGAATGACCACGGTGAGCTGTAATTGTGCATCATTGTTGGTTTGCTGTAATTACAGCTGTGATAGTGAACAGAGAGAAAACGACTTAATAGTCTTCGGGTAATTACCTCAATTGACTGGATGGTGGCTAATTGGATTGTTTGACATTGTGTGGATGTGTATATTTTCTATGTATATTTGTGTGTGTAGATTAATCGCTTGAAAATAAACATCAAACCACTGGAGACTTTTGTAAGAACAGTACATGAAGAAGAAACAATCTTATGTTTCCACTTAGTTTCATCTCCTGCAGCACATACATCAAGTCAACCTGCCGTTATTGGCTTAAAGATTGAAAATGGAACAATTTCATGAAAAGCTATATTTAAAAACACAATGCCTCCACGGGGCGTTAGAGAGGTGCAGAATGAAAGTGCAGTATTTCATTTAAAAATTATATTTGACCTAAAATATAATAAAATATTGATTTTGATAGGCACAGTGTTTTGTTTACAAAATGCCAAAATGCAGCGGCTTCAAAAAAAAAAGAAAGCATCAAGATGACAATTGGGTCAAATAAAGAATAATAAAATTGAAACTCTAAGATAACACAAATTATAAACTCTTGTATAGCCCTCAAAAATTGCATCAGACACCATCCTTTTGAAAACCCAAAATGTACCACAAGTTGTTAGATTTATATTAGTATTAGGGCCGGGACTCGATTAAAAATTTTAATCTAATTAATTAGAGGCTTTGTAATTAATTAATCAAAATTAATCGCATTTTAATCGCATATAAATATTTGACCAGAGAACAGTGAGAATTTTTTTCAAACGGATTTTTAGTATACCATTGAATCATGACTGAATACACATAAGCTTAAGCAACAAAATATTGTTTATTTTTGTTCAACCAAGTCCAACAGACCAGTGCATTAAGTGTAGAAAATGTCTACACTTGTACTCGGAGTCGGGCTAACGTCCACGCTAGCTGCTATATGTTTAACATTGAGGTGATACTTCAGGCCCGATGTGCTGCGGTGATGTGCAAATTCCTTGCTGCATAGCTTGTACACACACATGCTCTTATCCACGCTTCCATCCAGTCATTTTTTTATAACAAAACTTCCCATCCACGGGGCCAATCAAAGCGGTCGCTTCTTCATTCATGTTCACTGTGGTTTGTTGTTGTCCTAAATAATGAACGCTGGTAGGTGCTCCAGTATAATCGGTCCGCTGAAACTCATGAGAGATTTTCTGCGGTGCTTAAATAAGTGCGATTAAAATGCGTTAAAAAAAATTAACGCGTTATTTTTGTGTAATTAATTAATCTTAATTAACGCGTTAAAGTCCCGGCCCTAATTAGTATTATTCCATAATGAAACCCCAACAAAAGATGTTGCTATCATGTTTGTGTTCCATATTCAACCTTTAAAACCCATAGCCGCCAAAGTAGCAAAACTGCGCCAGCATCATCCTCTGACTAACAATATACAGACCCTTAAATGTATCACTGGAATTTTCATTTGATTCCAACAATTGACAGTAATTTACTCAAACTTTTGGTCTGTACTGTATATCTTTGATTTTAACACAACATTTATGTGCATCACACACAAAACATAAGAGAAAGAATGGAAATAAAAAGTCAATTTTCTGAGAAAACTTCTGTGGTTTAAGAGTTAATATCTGAAAAAGTGTAGCAGATTGTCTCCCTTAACTATATTTTGTGGACAAAACAGTGCAGCTCCTTAGACACAGCTCACATTTTAGCCTTAAATCATTTTATTGTGCAAAGGACATTCAATTACCAGTAAGTTAACACTTTGTTTCAGCGCATCATGGTTTTTTTTTTGTTTTGTTTTATTGTTTTAAGTTATCTCAGTAAACATTAAAAATCTTAAGAGTTTTTTTCCACAACTCACGCTTTTATAAGAATTGTGCTTTTTTTCATCTTGGTAGAATAATGTCATCCACAAAGATTATTATCAGCTCAAAAAGGCTCAAAGTCTCTTAGATTATAAAATCATCACAACCTATTTTGCCTTAAATGTATAAATCTAAAGAAAAGATTCTCCATCTGCACTTGGCAGCTAAAGAGCTTTCACTTTGAGCATCAAACCAATATATAAAACCATAATATTAGAGATTATAACATTAAATATTCTATTCTTGTAATAGGAAATTTTAAAGACTGAAGATGGAAGTTAATCAGTGCAGCTTTTTTTTTAATAAATCAGATTTTCATGTGAGGATGAATCAGCCTTCTTACATCACAGACTCCAGCTGTATACATGAAGACACACACCTGTGCTCTGTGTCCTCCTGTACCAAACATTCCACTTGAATTTCCCTTTAATAACCCATAATATCCATGAATTATCTTTTGCTTGGATATTTCAGATGAAAGCGCTGAGCTATGAATCATCTTGTCCAAATATCTTTGTTCTGAAACAAGGCATTGTATTTTTAAATGCTGCATATTTAGATCGTTTATTATTATTCCTATAGAGCGAAAATAAAAATTACAAACTTAAAGGTCATATATCATGTAAAATCAATTTTTTGGAGCTTTTAACCATGTTTTGATGTTATTTCCTTATTAAAAAACTGGGCCCTCCACATTTTTTACAGCAAAATTTTAACCCAATAAACATAACCTCTATATTTTTTCAAAAAGATACTTAGCACATTGCATAGTTAAAATTTCTGCTTTCGTGGCTTCCTCTGTTCTCTCATCTTCCCTTCTTCTGTTATCTTCCTTTAGGTTCCTGTTCTCACCACTTCCTCAACTTCCACACTCCTGGCAAAACTCTCCATCTCTCTTGTGTCTGTGGGGTAAGGACAGCAAAATCATTTTTGTCCCCCAGTCAACAAGTTACAGCTCTGTCGCATGCGGCTAACACCACCTCTGCTACTGCTAGCTAGCCGCTACTCCTGGCTTCAAGTGCCCCCAACACTCAGCCCTGCCATCGCTGAGAGCCAGCATCCCAAGTCAGCTCACAATCATCCACAGGTGGACCGCGCCACCCGTCAGAGAGGGCGTGTCTGTTGCCCTTGCTGCTTATGCAGCATGAGGCACAAGGCTACGTCATGAAATGGGCAGCATTAACAAGGGTGGAGGCGAGATTCTTGTGAAATTTTAGTCTTTTACTTTCAGGTCAAAAAATAACTCGAGAATATAAGTTATATTTTAGGACAAATTAAGCCTATATAAACACCAAAAGTAAGATTTTATCATATGAGCCTATCGCAGATGTTGAAAGCTGTAAAATAGCAGGATACAGAACCTTTAATTCTTTTAGTTGAAGAAAATTTTATAAATATTTTGACGTCATGGTGTTAGTATTTTATTTATTTAGTGTTTTATCGTGTATGGAGCTTGTGAATTTTAGTTTTCGTATTCTATTGGTTTTACAGTGTCATTTAGGTTCCCTGTTCCTGTTTTCAATATCCCTTTGGGTTTCATTGCTCACTGCATTCTCCAGTGCCGCTTTTCCACCGACAGAACACGGTGCGGCTCGTATCACTTTAGCCCCCTGCGGACCCTTTTCCAACACCTTTCTCGGGTCTTAACCGCATCATTCCGCGCCAACCCGGCCTCTTTTTTCAGACCACCTCCTCGGTGGTCCGAAGCAGCCCAAAGCGGGCCCACACGCCCACCTGTCTACTGATTGGTCCAGTAAACTGCTACCAGTGACACGACTACCTACGTAGTGGTAGCCCCTGATTGGCCCGGCTGTGTGTGGTGTTATAGAAGCGCTCCCGCAAAAGGCTTTAAAAAAAACTCCTAGCAACCATACAAATATTTTATTTTAAAATACAATTGACTTTGGACAATGGGGACAAGAACCAGAAATCAAACCAACCAAAATGAACCACAGACAGAGTGCAAAGTACAAAAACACATGTATATCCGCCATTGTTGTTTTTGTTTCACGCGCTGTGACGTCGCGGACAAAGACTTTTGCGCGCCACTTTTCATAGCCAGATGGGCACGCCCATATCCCCACTTACGTCCGCTTTATGTTTCCACCGCCTCAAGCGAGTTGATCCGCGCTGTACTGAACCGCTCTCAAGCGCACCGTGCCGATTTGTCGGTGGAAAAGGGGCACAGTTTACTTGGTATTCACACCTGCTCTTTGTCTGCCAACGCTCTCAGAAATAGAGGTACAAGACAAGAACATTTTTGTACCCATAGGTAAATTGTTTTAAGATGTTCCCTCAAAAGTACAATATTGGACTTTAAAGTCAGAAATGCCCCTCTGAGATTTAAATTGGTATAAAGTACAAATTTGTACAATTTCAACTGCACTTGCAACCCTGGCCAAGGCTGGTTAATCTAAATTTTATTAAGTTTCATCCATTAAGTTTCATCTATTTCTGAGAGTGAATGTACCCAGCTGTTTCTTATTCACTAATCACCCTTCCAGCAACTATTTTACATTTAGTAGATTCTAGATTTCTTTGTTATAACAAATGATTCTTGGGAATAAATCCTCTACTGTTGGAGAGCCTGTCTGATCCCCATTCTTGCACCTGTTTTTGTGCCTGTCAGACAAAATCCCTGTGTCAGAGGATTTGATCACACTGCTCACTCATCTACTGGCTCCCAATTTGCACAAGATCTGATTTCCACTAGCCTCTGGAAGCACAGAAATAGTAAACAAGCTCGCACAATCATATTTATTTGATCTCATCATCCTTTATACATCCTGTCACCATTTGCAATCATGGGTGGGGGGGTCGTACTGGTCGGCAGACTGTCACAGACAATCAAGAGGATATTACCAACACACACACTATTAGTGGCCAAACTGTAAGATGAGTTTGGGATATCTTCAGATCTGATTCATTCCTGCTCACAAAATCTGTCAGTAAAAACAAATATTATCAAACAAACCAACATCTCAGATTCAAATAAAGAGCTCTGTCTGTTTTTTGTTTTTTTTTGGATAGTTCACACTCCTCCTCTTGCTGTCTTTGTTATGAAAACTGTCAATTGTGTTTTTATCCATATTCTCCTTTTAACACTAGCATATACTTTAATTTATCTGACCGTAGTAAATTCTGTATGTGCCTTAAATAAGTTGTTTAAATAAACGAATGATTGTAAAACAACAAATATGCTCTAAGATGGGTTTTTTCTAAAATTTGAAAAGGCATCAATTAATTTCATTCAAAGTGTTTCTCAAATGTTCTTCAGTAACATGTCAAAATAAAATATACATATTAGTAAATAATTAAATACAAAGGGAAGTGAAACAGGATTAAATGTGTTCTTTCGTAACTATGTCAGTGGGTTCATATATGAGGTCATCCACATTTGCTACTTAACTGATCAAATAAAGCCAAAGCTATCTATAATCTATAAACCAGGGTCACAGAGCAAATGATGAATATAATCTGTTGCAATGTCCATTTTAGCATAAGACCGGGGTCTTTGCTCAGTAGGTTACACATTGTTCCATATTCCTAAATCATCTCTTGGCAGACATGTGGATAAGCAGCCACGGCTCAACTAAGGAGGGATGTACGTCACAAACAAGGTTTACTGCAGCGTCATGAACACAGCAAAGACAGAAAGTGTGGAAAATAAACCGGACATTCGTTTGCTCTTTTTCTCTTTTCCGGTTTAAAGTAAGTCGCTGCCATGTTAGGGACAGCAATCAGCTCAATTTTTTATTAGTGTCCTCTATTTATTATCTTTTTATCTTAATTATAAAATGCTTTCAGATTGTAATTTGCAATAATTTCTGTGTATAGAGAGAAATTACCAAGACTTTATCTTTCAGAGCAACTTCAGTAGAAACATCAGTAAAAGATAAATCAGAGTGTATTAACTGCTGCATTAGTGCAAGTGGACACTAGAACAGTCCAGATAGTTTTTACTTGGGTTTCTTTTTACTAATGAAGCAGATCTAAAGGACTTCTGGCAAAGGAATGATGGGAAGTAACAAAGTAATTCATTCCTGTACTTAAGTTGATTTTTTAGGTATCTGTACTTTACTTGAGTATTTATTTTATTGCGAGTGTTTACATTTACTCCTTACTTTTAGAACACAAGTATGTACTTTCTACTTCTTACTCATATTCTAAATATCAGGTCATTACTTTTAAAATCTCCAAAGGTGAGCAACAACACGACATAATCAACGTAAACAACGTACACCTGGGCTAACTAGCGTTGAAAAACAGGAAGCTAGAGGACACAAGCTAGTTAAGCACGTGGTTAGTCATGCTGCATTTGTTATGGAGGAAAGTGAGCAGGACAGCGTCAACCAGACGTGTGCCTTTAACCTCACACAACATGACATTTATTTTGTTCTATGCACCAGTAATCTGAGTTGAGTCTGAGTAAAAAAATAAAGAATTTCAAGGTGAAATGTTTTTCTATGTAAAAAATATTAATTTACTTTTTACTTTCTTACTAATGTTTAAGAGTACATTTTTACCTTTACTTACGTAAGGTAGAAGTTGCAGTACTTTTACTTTTACCAGAGTAGTTTTGTGCACAAGTGTTAGTACTTTTACTTAAGTACTTAAAGAGGCCATTTCATACAAATTTCAGGAGTTTGTGGTTATTTCTTAAGTATTAACCAGTAATATGAAACATTTTATATCTAAAAAGCGTTAGGAAACACTGATTAACAGACCTTTCAATCTGTCTGCATTAAAATTCAGGTGGTTCCTGCTCCTTCTGTCAGGCCTCGAGCAGCAGCTCGTTCATATTCATTATTCGAATTTGCTGGACTATGATTGGTTAACAAACTAGCCTATGAGAGCAAGGTATACTGTTTCCTGCCCCGCTGTGCATGGTAACATCAGACGTCATGTCTTCCTGTTTGCTACGTCTTATGCTAACAGCATTTAGCCAGCTGCATGCTAGGCGTGGTTTTATCTGCAGGAGCTGATGAATACTAATGAACAAAGGAGTTGTGATGAAACAGATACAGGCTGTTCAAACTCAGGAGAACTCTGGTTTTATCGCCACCTGCGTAGTTTTAGAGATAAAAACTGAAAGAGAAGTTGTTGACCTGTTTTCACACCCACTATGAAGGTAAGAACACCTGTGGAGCTAAAATATTCAATAGAAACCTCAGAAAAACTGTTTTTTAATGGTAGGGCCTCTTTAACATGTACTTTTGACCTCTCTACAGTCCAGCATGTAACCCCGCCTCCTGTCAGTGTTTGCTGAAGATGACCTCGCACAGGAATAAGTAGGTCTAGAACATCAATGGATGGATGATTGATTTGAGAAGAATAATCTAGTTTGTGCCAAAGGGGCAGAATATGAATGGCTGGTTTCAGTGCAGCAGAATAAGTATTTCTTGTAACCAGAACAAATTGGAAGGGGAATAAAAAAGAAAGATAAACTATATCTTCAGTGAACATCTGAACAAGAAAATCAAGATTACATTTATCTCCTGGAATTCCTGGAATAATAAATCTAATCTGGAAGAAGTCCAGACAGTCATAACAGTATATTGTGCGCAGGACAGGAAAGAAAACAACAACAGAGTCACGTAATTTTAATCTTTGCCAGGTCGGATCAATTTAAAAGATAAATTCTAATGTCCTAATGTGAATTGTTTCTTTTTTGCAAACAGAGTTAAATCTCATAAAGACACTGTATAAACCATTTGTGCATTTATTTAATTGTCATTACAATCAATCTTGTATCATTTACATGCTCTAAATGTTAATCAAACAGAAACTCTGTTAATGTGTCTTGATGCGTTTGCTCATTAGAACACTGATCAGGAGGAGCGGTTAGCTGTAATCACACATCTACTTGATTCTATTTACAGTTATAGTCATGCGAAACAACCTTTAGTTATTTTGTGGTTCTTATTTGTGGCTGTGGTTTTTATGGACAAACAGAACACAAATATTCTGAATGTCGATGGGATTGATGACAATATCCTAACCTGACATCATCAGTTCAGTTTGTACAAAACCCAGGAGATAGAAACTGGTGTGTTTATTCTATATTTGTCTTATGGGCTTAAAGCTGATATCCCTGATTTCAGATTGCCTAGCTTAGACTGTCAACAAAGTCACAGAACTCTCAGCCCCTCCCGTCAGGTAGAATTCTTAAGCCACGCCCCCCCAGGTTTGGAAACATGCGTAGCCCCAGAAGACGACCGAGTGCAAGACACTGATCCACAGTTCATTCAAGTACCGTAACATGGCGGAAACACCGGTAAGTTAAAACAATATAACAATGAACAACTGACATTAATTGTTACTTTGTCCTGAACCTGACGCGGAACCAGCCGGCGGCTGTTTCTCCTGCTGTGACATGGTAGAGCGGCGAACACTCCCAGCAGTGGTGTGCTGCGGTAATATGTCTCAGTTTTTTAGGAGCACAGAAGCCAAATAAATGCAGAAGTCCATATGGCTGGAGATACTGTCCAATCATTCCTTTCGGACCGAATCATTTGATTGGTTGATGTTTTTAGACAAATACGGGAGAACCACTTTTTTTTTTTCATCTTTTTTTTAATCTTCACAACATATTTTTGTCCATGCTGTGTTAAAACATTTTTAATGGGCATGAAAAAAAAACATGTTAAGGTAATTTGTTATGCAAATCAAGTATAGCAGCTTTAATGATGATTTTGGCCTTTTAGATTTTTGGTACAGCGTTTAACTGGGCCTGAGTGGGTTTACACACTGAGTGCACAACAAAAGCAGTTCAAGTCAACGTGCAGCACACTGGACTGTGTTTCCTCAGCCCGCTCTAGGCCATCAACATCAGAGAGGACAACCAGATAATACAGCAGAGGCAATGGATTAAAGGTTGGAGGGGAACAGAAACATATGGTGGCCCTGATATCCATGCTCGGAAACTAGCACTGCTTACAAGACTCGCCATGTAAGAAAACAGCAGTTCGTTTTAGCTTAAATCTGAATGATTTGAAGTGGGAAATGTTTAAGTATTTCTAAACAGAAGATGAACGAATTGTTGTTCATCGTTAAACTTTTAGGTCACCTTGTTTAAAATATCACAAAAGCAGTAAATGTTTTAATGGTTTCCTGCTGGTCAGTTAATGAGGTTTTAAGCGGGTTGTTCAGAATGCAGACAAACCAGATTTGATTGTCAAATCAGATTTTTGTTACAGACTGTCTGCGTAGTGGATGTGAGTGATCGATCTCAGGCTTCTTCTGGTTAAATAATCATCTACTGCTTCCTGTCAGGGTCTGTGGATTTATCATACTTTTATTTGAACAGGGACTTCTTTTCACTTTCTATTTATTTCACTACTGTCATGAGCCCATTTTGTAAAGTGTAAATTCAAAACTTTTTGCATTACTATCCATTTTTTACCTCGATCTCATTTCAGGGTTTATTATTGTTGGTGGTTTTTTAAACTACGATTATTTCAAACTCTTGTGTCTGCTGGTATCTGTGTCTATGAAAGTGATGTAATCTGAAACTGTGCATGTTTAGGTGCTCGTTAAGGTCTCACCTGGTCACGCTTACCCCCCTCCACCCCCTATCCACCCAACCCCCTGCAACACTACACAGATGGGATCTGCACCGCTCACCATGGCTGTTCACATGCACCAATTCTGACAAGCTCAGTCGCTGTCTGCGAGGACCGAGGACCACTTTTCAGTCTCATCCTCATCCCTGGAAACGTGTGTGTGTATGTGTGAGAGGACAGAGAGAGATATTCTGACTGTGAGGAACAGAGTGAAATCAAGGGTGAAAAAGAAAAGACACTGGAAAGCATAAGAAGGTGATGCAGAGTAAAAAGACAGAATCAAATTCTGTGTTAGAGGGAAGACAGAGAGTCACGCAGAGGGAGAAAGTTTGTGAGAAGAAAGAGATTAAACCTGTATTTTCTGGAAGATTTTCAACTTTTAGGAGAAATGAAGACGAGAGCGTAAAGCACCAAACAAAAGAAAACTCCAAATCAGACTATGGAGAACTGCTTGGCAACCGTTCCTGCCGGGAGTGATTTGTGTTTTTAACACGGTTTTTAGCACTCTGGTTTAACTGCCTGTGTTTTGATGGTTCTTCATATCAGTTATGAAAAATTTTACCCACTCAAGCGCTTACTGAAATCCCAAAACAACTGAATGTTGGCACATGAAATACCTCCGGGTACAGACCATAGACGTTAGTCTCTGCACCAATTAAAGAGAAAGTCAACACTGTCATGTCACACAGATAATTTAGCAAACAGTCATTTTGTTTGTTGACTTTGTAGCAATTAATCAAAGCTGTAAGTTCTAAAAAAAATTCAGAAGAACTCCTTCTCTTCTCTCATTGAATGACTGTAATCAGACAGCGTTTGCAGCCTCTGCTGTGCAGAGCGGTTCTGATCCAAAAACACCTTCTATCTTCAAAGTGTCCTTGGTGAAGAGAATAAAACCCAGAATGCATCAGAGGGTCTCTATGATGCACTTTGGATAAAAGTCCTTTATAAATGAAGCCATTTACCAATTTCCTTTGGGAAATGTTGAAAGCTCGATCAGAGAATCAAACCTGAATTAAAAATATGATAAATTTGAGAGAACAGATGAATTTGTTGGTCAGTTCTTTTTAGATATTTGTAATTGCTCTTTTTCTAAAAAAAAAAAAAAAAAAGAAAAATAATTTTTTTTACTGAGTCTTGAACAGAAACATGGCGCCCTCCCACAGTGCAGTAGTTAATTACTCAACCTTATAAAACCAAAAAGCTCCTTTTCAGGACCTAGAAGAGCTTTTCTTAATTATCTTGGTTCCAGTAAACGCTATGAAATAGAGCTGAAGTGAGGTTTAAAAAAAAAAGAAACAAAACAGCCACATTTTACCCCAAGAAGTACTTTATGAATTACCAATGGCAGTGAGAAGCCCTGAGCATATTTAATGCAAAACATATTCCATTTTTCACTTTGTTCTTAAGCATTCTCTTCTGTTTTTGCACCATTCAGCATTTTGACTTCATAAGTTGCACAACATATTTCAGTGCCAAGGTAACAGACGCAGAAGTTTCAAGGTTCACTTGTCTGCACCTTGACCACACAGCTTGCTAAAAAGCAGCATTACTTTATTTTGAAAAATGCAGCAAAGGATTTCTCACTCGCATAAGTGATTAAAGAAAATTTCTCAGACACAGACTGCACACACAGCAGCTAAAAGCTTCCCAGTGATTATACTTTCCCTTTATATTCCAAACAGCCTTGTTTCTGAGAGCTTTTGCTCTCAGAGGGTTTTCAAAAACTAAAAAGAAAGGTAATTTCTGGCCTCAGCTGAGCACCAAGCACCAGTCATTACACACAAACGCAAACAGCTCATCCAATTTGAGAGCATGCAATTTTCTAAATTATATTCAACCATATGAAATTATTTTCTTTGTATTTTTAGAACCTGCGCAATTTTCAGCTCTAGACAAAATACGCGGACCAGCATGCACTGAAAGGAGGTCACAGGCTGTGTTTGTCTCTCGGCGTGACACCGGCTCAGCTCCTGGGTTCATCAAGCGCTGTGAGCTCATTTAATCGTTGTATGGAATCGATTAACAGTCAGTTTCAAATTAGTGGTGCAAGGCCACATGTGCTCCAGAGATTAGAGCTGAAAGTACAAATATAAAATCCCTGCTTCAGGATGCACTGCTGTGCAAAAGTTTGTCCTGAAAGAAACCCACAGCTGAATCTGCATCCGACCTCTCAGCTGTCGGTAACCACAGCACTCAAGTACGCCACAGTGGAGAGGAACTGACTGTCTGCTGTCCCTAAAGGAAGATTATAGAGTTTGTTTTGGACTGTACTAATCACTAAAATCATCAAAACAGCAACAACTTTTCATTTCGATAGTAATACCGTGGCTCAATAAGCCATATGTGTTTCTTTATCTCTAAAAAATAAAAATGAATCCCTCAGCAAGATACGCAAAACACAATCTTAGAGGGGGAAAATAAAAGGCGCAGGAGCAATAGAGTGTAGATAAAGATGGATGACATGTCATCACCTCCTCTTTTTGCACAAAAGTGAATCTAAAGTATCTCAGAAGTGGTGATCGGAAGCTCTTAAGACTTTTATCCTCATATAAACTTGGGAACCAGCAGAGTGAACTGTGAGATCTGACGGATTGTTGAAAAAGATGAATTATTAAAATACCAGAGATGTTTTAGACACCAATCAGTTGCCTTTTTATTGCCAAACTTGTGTGATCTTTTTGTTTCTTGACCACTTTTCACTAGTTTGAGCCAGTATCATTTAACACACCAGCAATAACACCGTCTCTAAGAGCATCTCTTACTATTTTTTTTTTAAAAGGACAAAGGTTGTGAAAAAATACTAGAATAAAACAAAGATCCCCCACTGGCTCCTTTAATTCTTAAAGTAAAAAGTCATTCCTGAGCTCTGCCTAATGAGCTGAAACAGGACAATCTGATTTATGATTGGTGGATCAGCCTGATGAGGTCATTGTGATCCAGGGGAAACCTTTATCCTTTGGGATCAGCTGTAATTTATGAGCCAGGGGAATAACTACCCCCACCCCCAACACAAACACCCCGTCTGTCAGCACACACACCTGTGGGAATAATCTGTGCTGTAGTAATTCCGTCTCCATTGATCTGCACTAACAGAAGCTTACAATGACAAACACAGCAACTATTCTCAGTAACAACAACAGAGAACAACTTAACGACCCTTCGGCACTAAACTGACTGAAAGCTGCAATTTATCACACACACATGCACACACACAGACACACAGACAAGGTAGGAGGGCTTCTGTGAATTATAAGTCAATTAACATGGATTTTTATGGACGTGAAAGTTGGACGGTGCCCTGAAGAAAACAAGAACGGCCCTGTTTTTGTCAGGTTTATGAGGATGAATGAGGCCAGGAAAGACAGTTTAAGTGCAGACTGTGTGAAGGAAGGGTAATATGGATTTAGAATAAAGAGTTTTTGGAATATTTGCATTGAAGAGAAGCAATATTTACTCTGTGATCACAGTCTGTGTGCCTACGGATCAGACCTCTCATTCAAATGCACGACGTTGCTCATATTTTTAGAATCGGTAACCCCACGTTTTGGTTTATGCAAAACATTCAGCACAATCACTGAAAAACTGAACCTATAACTATTAAAAAGAGCCAACTTTACATAAAGTCGGAGGTTCAGTGTGTCACATGACAACAGATAACATCAAGCTATGTAAATTTAAAAGTGAACAACCTCATGTTGGATCTGCATGAAGCGAACTTTTCCTGAGTCACTGATGTGATGTGCAAGTGCTGACAGCAAAGGCCCCGTCAAACCTCTGGAGCTAGCAAAGCACAACTGATCATTTCAAGGGTGGGATCTTGACATGAGGAAGACATCCACTTTAAATATGTATAAGCCTAGAGCTCACCACACACTCGCAGAGATGTGAGCGCCAAAGGAAAAAAAACTAGCTAAAAGTTGCTCTCATTTAAAATCTACAACCTGCCACAGTATGTCACAGACACGGATACCATCATGTAGCATGTGGATTTGTGGATTTTTTTTTTTTCCTGTGAGTGACATTATTCCTGTGCCTGGAACCAAATATAAAGCACTAAAACTGCTTCTATTTCTGCAATACAAGTTCTTGTTGCAGCTGTGATTTACTGCAGGAAAAATCATTTTAGTCCTGTTTCTTTTTTTTTGGTTTTCATGTCTTCTTTCTGATGGACGAATTTGCAACAGAAAATAAAACGTTTCTGTACTTTAAAAAGCAAATCTAAATTAAGTTTGACGAGTGCACTGACTGTTTGCCGAAAAGCTTTTGTTTTGATATTATTTTCCCCAGAACCCTGTTTTATCATCCAAACCTGTTAAAAACACGGCTGACAACAGTGTTACGTGGCCATCAGCCTTCCCCCTGCAGTCTCACATGTTTAAAAGGTACAACTAACCCCAAAACCTCAAAGCTGCAGACCCCCCTGCCCCCCCAAAAAACTCTTTGAAGTGACCACATCAGATGTTTGCCCCAGATGCTGAGCCAAGAGCTGAGCAGCCTGTGGACTCTTTGGGGCTTAGTTTAATGTGTGCTTAAGAGACCAGGGGACTCTGCAAATGCTCTCCTCTCTCTCTCTCTCTCTCCTCCAAATATCTGCCCATCATTTATTCATTTTACACTCCCAGGACGGCCACGGCTGCCATCATCCGAGGGGACGGCGTCGTCTGAAGTTCCCTGCGCCTCTGTCGCTCAAACGGACGCACATGTGCGCATGCACTCTGCAGAAAGGTCCCGGAGGTCTTTTAATTTTTTGAGAGGCTATTTTTAGTGGGAAAAATAATCGAGGTGGAAAGTTCCATCTGTCCAACACTCTTGTTCCAGCTGCTCCTTTTTAGCAGCAGGCGGAAAGAGGGGGGGAAAAACATTACTTACCAGATGAAAATTACACAGAGTGGATTATTATTATTGTTATTTTATTATATTCTGCAGTGGCGGGGGAAAGAGGATGTATTAGGACTTTAGTATAATTAAAAAAATATTTTTAAAAAATCACATGACTTCAAAGATGAAGCATGTTCTTAAAGGTTAGCTGAGATGTTCTGCATCTTTAAATCATTTTTGAAAGCTCTCGCTATGCTGAGTTCTTTTAGCTAACCGCTGAATGAAAATCAAGCAGATTTGAAGATGCAATAAAGATTCCAGTTTCTACACAATTTTCTCTTCTTTACTGTAATGCACTGCAGTTACGAGTAATCATCAAAACTACTGAGTGCAGGAAATCATATTTTGGGGATCTATTGTTGGAGAAATTCAATCTGCCAGCAAAACAGGACTGAAAAACAACCGACAATCCCAGCTTACTGCGTAATTTCATGCTGGGCCGTTATGAGCAGAGCTTCAAAGGTTAACAAGCTTACAGAGAGAGTGGTGCACAGATTTGGTCTAGGTTCGGTTTTGATGCTGACACAAATGCCCTGAATGTCAACGAGCTGGAGAAACACACATTGTCTTTTTTTTTTTTTTTTTAAATATACACCACCGGTCAGAGGTCTAGACAGAGTGAATGAGAAAGTGTGTCCAAACTTTTGACTGCTGGTCCATATTTCTGGTTTTCAGGCAAAACTGAATATTTGTGTGAATGCAGATTTTAAATGTCCCATAACAATATGTTTTTTTTTTTAAGTTGAAAAGATCAGAGGCCCAACCTTCACTCAGATTTAATTTTATGAATTGATCTAACCTCTGGATCAGATCATAGTCTGTCCCACCCTGCAGCGGGTACAGCTCTCTGCTTGTGTTGCTGAGTCTTGTTGTGACAACAGCTGAACCAATCAGACAAAGTCTCTTCTGTTAAACTCTGAGAAACCTTCCTCTGATGCTTCAGACACTGTAGATCAAAACTCCAACTTTTCCTCAGTGCAACAGACTCAGAGGTGAAGATATAATATTTATATGTAACTGGGGAGCACTGATGGCTGAAGGGGACGTGAAATGTCCTCTAACTAAAGCTGAGAGTTTGAAAGTCTATGCACTGAAGTGTGCACGCCTGGACTAATGTCTGTCTCGATCTGTTCAAAAGTTCTTTTCATCAAAGATTTTTGTTTCTCAAAACTTTTCCGTCTTTTTAAAAAAAAAAAACCATCCACCTCTGCAGTCAGTGATCAGATAAGTAGGGTGAGGAAGAGGAGGTGAATCAAAACAATTTAGTACCAAGTGATACACATCTGAACTAATCTGATCATACCAGTGACAATAAAGTGAAAAGAAGAAAGAAAACGGTGGAGGTCAATACGTGCTGCCAAAACAAGCAACCACAATCGATACTGGCTTTGCTGCATCAGGGCTTATTTATAGCAACACAGGCAGCTCCCCGAGATGCGAGAGGATGGAAGGAGCTCGGATGGAGGGAGCTGTGCTCAGCGAACACACTGTCTTCATGAGTTGTTCTGTTAAATAGTCACACTGGAGTCTTTTACTCAGTGTACTCAGCCTTGGAGGTGAAACCTGATCTCTTTAGGAACAAATACCAAGAGAGTATTTACCTGCATCCAATGTTTGGATCTACCAGTTTATCAGACTGACCACAAAATCTAATCATGTCACTTCCACGTGTTAAAAGCTGACAAAGCAGCAGCAGGGCAGAGGGACACACCTGGTTAATAGAAACTAAATTGTTTCATCTCAGTCTGAGATTTTTAAAGATTTAACCTAATATTTAATCTAAATATTTAACATTTAAAACAGAAAACATTGACTCCTCATTATGGATCAACATAAAAATATCTAGATTATAAAACGAGTCTAATTTGGGATTATTTACAGAATAATGTTTAATGTTAATGTCTTGTTTGAGATTTTTTTTCCCCAAGAATGGCTTTTAGCTCAAACATCATTTTCATTTTAAACAGAATAGAATTCTCCGCGTTTTAAGTTGAATCCAAAGCCAATTTGTAACAATATGATGCATGCACTCCCAAAAAAGAATATAGTTGGATTACTGTGGGAAATACAGTAAGAAGTGAGGTCAGAAAAGAAGCACAGTGTAATTCCCACGGGAGATCTGTAGGATACACACAGAGTGATTTTCCTCTGGGGTCGCCGCGCTCTCCTGCGCTGCTGCTCACCACATAGCCTACTTCTCGTTAATCGGACGGATTACCAGCGAGCGCAACCCTCCACCGTCTGCTCCGTTTCTATTTCCAAACACGGACACTCCCATGACTGTTCCTACCGTCTCTGTATTTTTTTATGCCTATCAGTGGCGGCGAAGTGCTTTAAAAATAATAATTTTACACATCCTGTTGTGTAAGACGAGCACCAGCGATGTTGGACAAGGCAGAGCGCAGTAGGAGATAAGACGTGCACAACCAAACGCGCTTTGGAAAGGGACGACATGGCGACTTGTAAGAGAGAGAAAGAGAGAGGGAGGGGGGAGGCTCAAAGTCAGTGGAAAAAAAAAAAAGTTGAAAATGGGTGCTTTAGTTTTTGTGGAAGTGCCAGAGATTTGTCTGCCTAATCCAAACATACTGTAATAAGGAAGGCTGGGATCAAATACCCGTGGCACGCGCTCAGGGAGAGATGAGCAACTGGCACAATTTCATTTCAGATGCGTCTGTTTCTGCAGTCTGGGTGAAAAAGAAAAACCTCCGTCCTCATTAATAAGCATCTGTAAGCCGTTTGTCTCAGAATAATGAGGGTCATTAATACAGTGATAGTCTTACAGTGCGCGCAGCTACACGAGGCGCTCTGTGCTTGTATATGAGGACAGTTACACAAGTTTCCAAGAGTCAGACAACTTACCCTCCATGCAGAAAATAACCATCCAGGCTATCCAAAGGTCTGAGTTCTGAAACTTCACCATGACTCCTAAATGTTCAAGGGCTGGTTCTTATTTAAAGTCCACTTCTTCTTAATAACAACAAAACAAAACTTTGCTCACAGATTACTTGAAGTAAAACTTGCTGCTCCTTGGGGAAAATGTAGATAATCAGAGACTTTACGCAGCTCAACTGCGACTTTTCTCCAAAACCAAGAAAAACGTGAAAACTTGGTGGAAAAAGTTAAAACATATTTATTTCGTCTCCACTTAAAGGGCTTTTTAGAAATTCCTCCTCCTTCGCTCGTTCTTTGCTATCGGCCGGTGACTCCAAGAAGAATTTAATTCTCCACACCTCTCCGCTCAGTTTTACGCACGCTCGCACAAAACTCTGCGTCCACCTGCTGGCGTTCCAAAATGCGCCTTCCGTCGCTGAAACAGACCTAGAAACAGCCCTCAAACTGGCGCTCCCCCCGTCCGCTTGGTGAGTCTCTCCAGCGCGTCTTGTTGCGCTCCATGGTTTCTCGTCTGCCCTGCTCCTGCTGAGCAGACCTCAAAGCGAGTCGGGCAGCGATAGGTGGTGTGGCACAACCACTTCCGCTTTGTATCTCACAAAATAAAACACATCACAGAAAAACTGGAGCTGCAAACCAGCGTTTAATCAACGTAAACGGTCTTTTAAGGCGTCACGAGCTTGATTTGTTATGAAACCTCATCAACATAGCCGCGGTTACTAAAGCAGCACGTTTTAAAGACAAGGTGAAGTGGAAGCACGTGTGAACTCAGGTGGCTTTTATTTTCTGATCAACAATCCACCGACAGACGCAACAGAAGGAGTCTGCGCGGCTTGATTGCGCTCAGCTGCGGATGATTGAGATGAGCTCGCGCCGGGCTGTTGCTGGGAGACCGCTGACGCTGAACGGCGAGGAGACGCTCGTGCCCTCCTGCGGCGCATCTACATATCGACTGGGAGAATAGAATAGAATAGAATAGAATAGACCTAAGTAAATGCTGCTTTTGTTCTGCTGTATTTTTTTGTTTGTTTTTTAACAGAATTCAGGACCCGTGTGGCTAAATTAGATCTCGCTCATTCTGAGTCATTTCTTTCTCATTTGTAATGTAAATATGAACACGGCATCACAGCATCTCGCAGCTTTTCACGGCTTAAATAAAAAATGTGACAATGACGGAATAAAAAAGCAGGTAAAACCAAGCCATGAAAGAAAGAGGCTGCTGAGGTCTGCAGTCTTCCTGCTGCAGGTGGCTTGGAATGAAACAGCAATGTGAGGTAGACTGCACATAAAGATAAAATAGTCTACAAAATAAAAAAGCTGTGTAAAAATGTAAATGGAAGAAAGGATTGGGAGTCTTAAGTAAGCCTTGAATCACTCAGAGTCTCCAGTCAGAAAAGTGCACATATCAAACAAGCTTCATTCAGACCTCTAATCACTCTGATCCGCTGACGACTCTTGGCTCACCTCACTACGACTTGACTGCTCGTATCTACGTCACTGGTCACATCAAAATATCAAAACAGGAAGTGTACAACTAAAACACTCTTTAACTTTATTTTTAGACTTTAACTGTGATGGTGGCTGCACAGTGGTGCAGTTGGTACTACTGTTGTCTGGCAGTGAGAGGGTCCTGGGTTTTGTGCATGTTTGGGTTCTCTCCATATTCCTCCCACATACCAAAACTAGAAAAGCAAGTCAATAAATGTCATTAAAATCCCAGACAGTGGTCGGGATCCCCACATTTAACCCCCCCTTCCAGTTTGGTGGTGGTCAGAGGGTCCAGTGGTGCTGGTGTCTTTCAGCCTCTGTCAGTGTGTGTCCGAGGACAGCTGTGGCTACAATATGTGTGTCATTCATCCCTTCATCGCTATAATGTGTGTAGTTCCTCAGTGTGTGTGTGAACGGGTGAATGACAGACTGTAGTGTGAAGCGCTTTGGGGGTCATAAGACCTGAGTAAAGCGCTATACAAGTACACGCCATTCACCTGTCCAGGTGTGACCCCACCTTTAACCCACTGATCACTGGAGACAGCAGCTCCCTGTGACTCTGAACAGGAATAAATGGTAAATAATAAGTGAATGATATTGAACTGCAAAAATCAAAGAGAACCACATAATGAAGGTAAAATCTGGCCGTCCTTCCAACCTCAAGAATTTCATAGAAATTTTTTTAATTGCACATTAGAAAATTATCAGAATTGTCTTAAGGTATTTGTATCATTGTGTGTTCCTGAATTTTTAACCCAGCCATCCTGTTCCTGAATATAGTGATTCGATTTGTCCAAAATATCTATTCCACAGATGTTCTGCTTGTGAACCTGCAGAATAATTAACAAAACTCACCAACTGTTGGGAAGTTTCAAACTCACACACAGAAAAGTAAATGAGAAAACCATTCTGGACCAGATAATGTAAACACCCAGATCAATTTTTTTTTTAAGAAATGTGTTTGTAAATCAGCCTCTGATTTCTACTTTCAATACTCCCGTACAGATTTAAATAAAATGCCGGTTTCAACATGATGGATGGGTTAAACTGGGCTTCTTCAGCAGCAGCAGAAAGATGTATGCTCGATTTATTATTGATTCGGCTCTCAAACAGCTCCATTTTTCTTTTATTTCACAACCCCTCCCCTCATGAAAAATTCAAAAGATCCAGGGAAAATCTTCAGTGCTAAAAGTCTCCACCGATCATCAATCCTGGAGTTTAGCGCAATTTGAATATTGATATCAGATAAACAGGATGGTCTTAGTTTAATGTTGTAATGTGTCTGTGGACTCTGGACGAGACAAAGCTTCATCTTTGGATTATGGACTTGTAAATGAGTCTTGGCCCTCAAGTATTTCCATTTGATGCCACTTTTGTTCCATAGCTTTTCTCTATATGAAAGGTAACTTACACAGATGGAAACTACTAAAAATCCAATATTTTTAAATAATAGAACTCTAACAGAACCTGGAACCTTCCAACAGATCTTCATTTATTATTTGCTGATTGTTTACCAACTGGTTTCATTATAGTGCTAATTTCTGTCTAAAGTTGATTTTTATTGTCAGAACATCGATTCATCTTTTGCTAATCCTGTGTCGGGTCACGGGAACTACAGGTTCAGGAGAGAAACCCACACACCCCTCACCTCAGTGACACTCTCCAGCTCCTCCCAGGGATCCCCAGATGTTCCCAGGCCAGAGAGGATGTACTGTCTGTATAATCCTTCCAGTCAATACTGGGTCTAGCCAGAGGTTTCCTCCCGGTGGGACGGGCCCAATAAACCTCCATGAGGAGGCATCTTAATGTCTGAACCACCTCAGCTGACTCATTTTAATCCTTCCAGATGACAGAGCTCCTCACCTTCTCTCTAAGTCTGAGACCAAACACACACAGTGAAACCTCATATGACTAAAATATTAGTTTTGCAGCTGTATGTCTACAAAAATATAAGTACTGTATTTCTGCTCAGTCAAAATAAAAAATTACAAATTTTAGCTTCACTGACAAACCTTAGGGCTTCCAGTCCACAAAAAATCTGAGTAACCTCAAATATGCTGGTTGAACCGTACAAACATAAAAAAAAGTTAAATATAAAAACAGCTTCAACTGGTATCCATTTATTAGTGTTTTAAGATTTCACATTTATAGTGGAAATATGCCTTTAACAACCAATTTCAGATGCATCTTATTTCTAAAACACATCTTAAGACCCCCGTTTAATGTTTCCAGGCCCAGACCGTGATCCCAACACCAACCCTGGGAGACCATGTATAACTGGTCTTTAAAAAAAAAAAATAAACACAACAAGGAAGGTCCTGCCATCTGGTGGTCAGGAGAGAGAAGAACTTAGGTTTATGAGGGGGGGGGGGGTCTTTTTGTTGTCACAGCATTTAATTCTAAGAATCAGCTTAGTTTCCAAAATGATAATATTTGCACAAGTAAACATAAAAAAGGAGCCACGAATGCAGCAGCCAGGTTCACCGAGATGCATCAGTCCTGAAATGAAAAAACAAAACAAAACAATCACAATCAATAAAATTTACTTTAGCAAATCTGTAAATTAATTAACATTTAATGCTAATTGGACCTCTCATTCATTCATTCATTCATTCATTCATTCATTCATTCATTCATTCATTCATTCATTCATTCATTCGAAAGTAAAAGTCTCTACCAGCAGATCTGGGTGAATGATTTAATCTATAAATAAGCAGCTCATACAAACGCACACAACCAGTTAGGGTGTGTTTGATTTTAAAAAAGATGTAAAAACAGGCCGAACTGGTATGTCCTGCTGTGAACACGCACACACGTAAACAACTGATTCAGTGTCAACCTTTGAACAGCAGGTGTGGCAGGCGTGTTACCTGTTCAGCAACATTTCTCATTTTTAAAAACTAGACAGTAAAACAGTTTGGTGGCATTCAATATGAAAATCTCCCAGATCTTCAACATACCTCATCACTGCTAGATGAAGAGGAGCTTCCACCTTTTCCTTCTTCTCCCTTTTTCTTTTCCTTTTTTACCTTCTTCTTCTTCTCCCCTCCCTCCTTGCTATGGTGACCGTCTTTATCCTTGGATTCATCTTTGCTCTTTGACTTTTTACTGTCTGACTTGTCCTTGCTATCACCCTTTAAAAAAAGAAAAAGAAAAAAAAAGGAAAAAATGCACATTGGATCATCTCAGTAATATGTAGGTATGTATCAAGTGTGGAGTCAGAATTGAACCAGTCACAGTTGATTCTGCGCGATAAATAAAACAAAATCTGGTGCAGGTAAAAATAAATAAATAAATGACAGCAGTCTGCACAGACAATTCCAAAAGTCAGCAACAGGTGTCCTAAACTTCCATTTACTTCTGCAGAACCTGTGAGAACATCTACCTTCTTTTTATCTTTATCTTTGTTTTTGCTCCAGGGGAAACTGAACTCGTCCTTCTGAGCGTCCTTCTTCTTCACCTCCTCTTCTTTACCTACAGCTGCAACATGAAACATAAGTGAAACCGACAGATTATCTAAATGAATAAGTAATAATAATTAAAAAGGGAAGCTCTGAACGGTTATTACAGAAGACAAAAAAAACACATTGACATGTTGTTTTAAACATTTGGTTTCATGACATCTCACGCCTTAAAACACTTAATTAGTACTAGCTATTTAAATAGCGTTTTATTTACCTGTTGAAAGGTTGAAATCCATTATGCCCGCGTGTTGCTTCCAAACTCGCTGCCTGCGCGACGCTTTGGATTTATAACACTTTCAGGAAGTCTGATTGCGCCGCACCCAGGTAAGCGAGTTAAGCCACGCCCAGTTTGCAATTGTGACTCGTTTCTTTCACCTTGGCGTTGCGTTCAAATCTCAGAATGAGAAATGAAATCAAAAGTTCACAAATTACATGCATACATACATACTTTTTTCGATTGTTTTTTTCAATTTTTCATTTTTAAACGATTTTCTACTCATTTAGCTTGTATTCAGAGTTTAAACACAACTTGTGAAAGCTATATTTCTGCCATTTTAAGTGTTTTATGCGTAAAAGTTATAGATATTTATTAAAGATCTTAACGAATAGCTTCAGTTCTGAGAAAAAAGGTCACCTAAACACAGATGAGATTGAAGTGGGTTGCTGCTGTCTTTAAGCAACCGCAGTCTCCAAAATTTCACATTGTTTCGTGGGAAAATTGTTCTGGAGTTCAAGCAGCAGTGAAAACTAGTGCATTTGGTGCATTCAGGGGTTACAAGATTGTATCCTATAAGCAACCATGTCAGTCTAATTCTAACATGCATTAGGGGGTTAGGGTTAGGCCCTGCGAAGCCTTCTCATATGAATCACTAACTAATGGATTTGTTTTCAAAGCTATTTTGAGACTGACTTTTCAAGAAAAGCTGGACATCGTTAAGAAAGATCAGGAAATTCCAAAGTGCGCAGATAAACTGTACAACAGAGTAATTTAACTCTTTTTGAAGGAAAAAAAGGATAATGGAGTTTGTGCATAAATAATCCAAAATTTTGATGAGTAAAATGTTGCTATTTTCTTAAATATTTTTGCAATTTTAAGTTATTATTTATGCATTTGCATGTGTGTAGCTGCAGTTGGAGACTCATGCACACTGGGTTTGTTTCTGCAGTAAAATTACTTCTTGTGGCTACATGAGTTTTCTATCTGCGATGCAGCAGCTCTTTATACTGCATTTCTGCATAATAAGATTTTTATTTATCTATTTTAGACATATCTAAACTAATTACATATCAGAGATTTTGAACAATGTGAACAGCTGTAACATTTTGAAGAGATGCAAGACTTCACTATACAGGGCTGTGCAATACCAGAAGCAGATTTTTCATGCTTTCTGCAGAACTGGCAACACATAAAATGTAATTAAAGAGCAACTCACCCCCTCTAAATTATCTTCCTGCTGCCGTCTAACTGCTTTTTTTGAAAAATGCCGAAGTAGACGTCACTTTAAGAGGCGGGCCTAAGCTATGATTGATGTGTAGCACTTCTCCGTGTTTACATTTGCTTCAGTGTGGTGTTGTAGACATGTAACCCGACCATGATGAGAATGTAACGTCTATAAATCACATCCACACAATGTGAAGTCTTTGCCCTGGTTTAATTATTATTTTACTGATAATAGTTATTCTCTATGTCGTAGTTTTCAGTGTAGTTTACCGATTGATTGTTGTTAGCCATAAATACCACTAATACCGTTAATTAGCAGAAAAAAGCTGTTTTGAGGGTGAGTTGCTCTTTAAAAAAGAAACAAGTAAAATATTTCAGTTAAAATTGTAATAAAATGGGTCAGTACACAAGTCTGTAGTAACGTATGAGCAGCTGGTAAAAACAAGAAGAGTCAGAAATCTGATCAAACATTTATTTCCCCAAATCAGTTATAATTACTACTACTACTACTACTACTACTACTACTACTACTGTCATTTAGCAGACGCTTTTATCCAAAGCGACTTACATTGAGTACATAATTATTCCATTGTTTCTCATTTTCATTATAAATGCTCTTTTCACTTAAACACTTTAAAAAGAAATAAAACCTTTTTTTTCTTAGAATTATGTTGATCCCTCAGAACATAGAAAACATCTTGTGTTAGTTTTTAAGCTGAGAGACTGTGTTTCAATCTAAAAACAAAAACCACAAAGCCTCATTAGAAAATATCTTATTATTCTTTTTAACTACTAATGTGAGTTATTTTTAATCAGTAACTTTCTCAGTCTGTGACGTCTCATGGCTGGTAGGGTCTGGGGCCTTTTAGCAGATCCTGTGATGAGAGATGGGACGTGGTTCGAGTTGATCCGTCTCTGTAGCTCCTTGGAGGCCCCATCAGGGTTTCCATGGGGCTGTAGGGTCTGATGGTTGAGGGTTTCTCTCTAGCACTCCGCAGGGAGCTAGAGGTAGGTGGATTGGAGAGAGATCCACCCTGATCCAGGTTAACGGGGGGTTTGGATGGGTTGGACTCAGAGAAAGTGGGTCGGGAGCCAGTTGGATCTGATCGGCCTCCACCTGAGGCAGAAAGTTCACTGCTGCCTGAAGCTGAAAGGGGTATTTTCGGCTCACCACTTGGGTCGGCGTCCACGCTTTCCTGGAACGCAAGCAGCACCAGCAGCATAAAGAACATATACACAAAGTGGTTCAAAAACAGACAACATGTCTGATAAATAGATGAATCTAAAACAAAGTAAATCTAAACTGTTTATTTCAGGTTCAAAGAAAATTTCCAGTTTTCTTCATTTCTGTTTGTACTTCCTGATGATCGAAACGTACAAATGGGACAAATCCAGATGAATTTTCCAAACTGGGACTAGTTTACCTTTCCTTTCTTGTCCTTCTTGTCTTTATTTTCCTTGTCACTGTCGTTTGAGCCCAAGCTGGGGTCCTGCTGACATGAGATAAGAATCTGTCATCAGGTCTGAAAAATATTTTTTTTTATGTGGCTTCAATCTGAACGACTTCAGTGTGGAGTGAGTCCCGTGATAGTAGGACAAGTTATTGGACATGGACTGGTATCTGTAGTCTTGTTTCTAAAAACCTTCCGGAAAGAGATTTCCCTAAATAAAAAGTTTAGTGTAAATCAGTGCAGCTCCATCGTGTTCTTTAACTCATTCAGTGCCACTTTCAGATTTCATATCCCCCTCAGTGCCAGAGATATTTAGCATTTTTACTGATTTTTGAAGGCCCACAGAATATTTTCTCCTTTGACTATGTGGATTCTGAAACCATCAGCACAAAATTTAGTCTTTCTTCTTTCAGCAGCAAAAAAAATGTTTCTACTTCTTTCTGTTATTTAGTAATCTGCAGTAGAAAAGAGGAACTTTTATGAAAATCAACACGTTTCAGGACTAAAAGCTGAGATAAAGAGCGTTTTGTGTTAAAGAGGTTTTTCAAGCAGATCAGTGACTTTGATGTAAATATTTCATGTTTCAATGATTCATGCAACATCTGAACTATGTTTTACTATGAAAGTAAAAAAACAACAGTAAAAAAGTACTTGATAGTTTATTTTATGTCTAAAAAGAGTCATTTATAGACAATTTCAACATTTGAAAAAATATAAGAAAAACAGCGACAGATTTTTGATTCAGATGCTCTGTGTGTGTGTGTGTGTATACGTGTGTGCACGCATGTGCACGCGTGAGTGCGCGAGTTAGTCAGCTAACCCTCCCACCCCGCCCCGGCCATCAGTTCATCTGTCAACGCTTTCTGTGTTTTATGCAGCGAATCGTTTTTTATTTTGGTCCCTGCTGCCTTCAGAAGATCCTAACAGGAGATGCTGGTCGGATGAATCCACCTCAGCTTCACTAGAATCGCCGGAAGAACCTCAACGTCAGGCTGAATTCATGATGACCTGGATCAAAAACCGCGCCACCTTCGGTGCAATAGTCAGTCCCGGTAGATCCGACCATCGCGCTGCAGGGATTTTATCAATGTAATAAACTCCACCACCTTCTCAATTCCATGAATTCTAGATTTTTTTGTAATATCTCTGAACAACAAGATCACTTCAAAGCCGCTTCAGAGACTCTGATTCTCCCTTCCGTATTCACCTTCTGTCTCATCCTGACTGCCTGGCTCCCCCCCACAAGCCTTTCTAACAGGGTAAGGATGGACGATCTCACCTAGAGAAGTGCACCACTGCCCCCTCCTGGATCATAGGACTAATTACAGCATGTGACGAGTTCATATTCAGCGAGCAGCTGCCCCAGAATGCTTTGCGGGCTTTAAGCCAATAAAAGCTGTAGAGACGTCAAGACGTCTATGGCACTGAATGAGTTAACAGAAGAGGAGACGTGTGTTTAACAACCAATCAGAAGAATTTAAGCTGCACTTCCATGTTGGAGTAAATGATTTGGGTGATTTTCTGTTTGCTACATATTCTGATATGAATGGGAGGAATGACACACAACACCACTGTCCAGGTGAGTCCAAACAGATCCACTCTGGACCTGCCTTCAGAGCAACACTTCACTCTAGTCAGGACCAGGTTGCATCTGGAATTCTAAATATTTATGACCACTCTACCTTTTTCGTGTCTTTCTTCTTCTTATCCTTCTTCTTTTTCTTCTTATCATCCTCACTTGAAGAATCACTAGAAGAAGACGACGAGGAAGAATCCTGGATGGAAAAAATAAACAGTGTTGATTTACTGTATGTTCTCAATTCTTTTCTCATTAATATATGCCGTCAAAAATGCATAAAATTAACCAAAAATTAAATAAATAAAAAAATGGATGAAAGTTTGAACAGCCCTAACCTTCTTTTTCTTCTTCTTTTTGTCCTTCTTCTTCTGCAATGAGAAGTTCAAACATATTTTGGATTTTTATAAAAACAACACTTTAAATGTAAGAGTCTTAATTTGGAGTCGTCGCTATCATCGGAAGAACTGGAGCACTAGAAAGATATAAGTCTATATAAGTCAAAATCAACAATGTGACACAAAAAAGTTAATTATTGCACATTGTGCAATTGTTCTGTTTTACCTTCTCCTTTTTCTTTTTCTTCTTTTTCTTGTCATCCTCAGAAGAAGAGGAAGATGAAGAGCTGGAGTCCTGCAGAACAGTTTAATATTAGTTCAATTTAATATGATGATCTGAGAATAAAAAGAAGAACGTAAAACAGGAAAAAGCAGCAAAACCATGAAAATAAACCTTATCCTTCTTCTTCTTTGCCTTTTTCTTCTTCTTTTTCTTCTTATCGTCGTCACTATCAGAGGAAGATGAAGAGCTGGAGTCCTGTAAAAACACAGACCCAATAAACAAAACATGTCCATCAGATCATCTCCAGAATCAAGCAAAGTCAAACTTTTGTCAACGTACAAACCTTATCTTTCTTCTTTTTCATTTTTTTCTTCTTCTTTTTCTTCTTATCGTCGTCACTATCAGATGAAGAGCTGGAGTCCTGTAGAACAGTTTAATATTAGTTCAATTTAATATGATGATCTGAGAATAAAAAGAAGAACGTAAAACAAGAAAAAGCAGCAAAACCATGAAAAATAAACCTTATCCTTCTTCTTCTTTGCCTTTTTCTTCTTCTTTTTCTTCTTGTCATCATCACTATCAGAGGAAGATGAAGAGCTAGAGTCCTGCAGAACAGTTTAGTATTAATTCAATTTAATATGATGATCTGAGAATAAAAAGAAGAACGTAAAACAGGAAAAAGCAGCAAAACCATGAAAATAAACCTTATCCTTCTTCTTCTTTGCCTTTTTCTTCTTCTTTTTCTTCTTATCGTCGTTACTATCAGATGAAGAGCTGGAGTCCTGCAGAACAGTTAATTATCATTACAATCTAATAAATAAACCCAACACTGAAGACCTGAGAACAAAATAAATATATAAAGAGGTTTTGAAAACAGAAATGTCTTAAAATAAACCTTATCCTTCTTCTTCTTTGTCTTTTTCTTCTTCTTTTTCTTCTTGTCATCATCACTATCAGAGGAAGATGAAGAGCTGGAGTCCTGCAGAACAGTTTAGTATTAATTCAATTTAATATGATGATCTGAGAATAAAAAGAAGAACGTAAAACAAGAAAAAGCAGCAAAACCATGAAAATAAACCTTATCCTTCTTCTTCTTTGCCTTTTTCTTCTTCTTTTTCTTCTTGTCATCATCACTATCAGAGGAAGATGAAGAGCTGGAGTCCTGCAGAACAGTTTAGTATTAATTCAATTTAATATGATGATCTGAGAATAAAAAGAAGAACGTAAAACAAGAAAAAGCAGCAAAACCATGAAAATAAACCTTATCCTTCTTCTTCTTTGCCTTTTTCTTCTTCTTTTTCTTCTTGTCATCATCACTATCAGAGAAAATAAACCTTATCCTTCTTCTTCTTTGCCTTTTTCTTCTTCTTTTTCTTCTTGTCATCATCACTATCAGAGGAAGATGAAGAGCTGGAGTCCTGCAGAACAGTTTAGTATTAATTCAATTTAATATGATGATCTGAGAATAAAAAGAAGAACGTAAAACAAGAAAAAGCAGCAAAACCATGAAAATAAACCTTATCCTTCTTCTTCTTTGCCTTTTTCTTCTTCTTTTTCTTCTTATCATCATCACTATCAGAGGAAGATGAAGAGCTAGAGTCCTGCAGAACAGTTTAGTATTAATTCAATTTAATATGATGATCTGAGAATAAAAAAGTATATAAAACAAGAAAAAGAAGCAACTTCATGAAATATAAACCTTCTTCTTCTTTGTTTTCTTCTTCTTCTTTTTCTTCTTATCATCGTCGCTATCGGAGCCAGAACCCTGTGAAAGAAGAAAACAAAGGACACAATATGTGACGGCCCATGACAGCTGAAGAAAAAGAGATAAAGTGTGTCAAGAAACAAACCTTTTCTTTTTTTTCCTTCTCCTCATCTTCACTGTCTGAGGACGAAGACGATGATCCAGAAAAATCCTGTGAACCAAATAAATTGCAAAAAATATATATATATATTAGCAGTACATTTTTTTTATTCCTCCAAATCACAGAAAAGTCAATTATTTGAATTCACATAAACTTTTTCATCATTTATTATTGATTAAACAAAATGTTAAATTACCTTCTTCTTTTTCTTCTTCTTCACCTTCTTCTTCTTTTCCTGACCCACATCCCCTTCCTCCTCATCATCACTCAGGTGACCTTCATCGCAAACGTAAGAGGATGCTGTAGCTCCCCCTGCTGGACAGGACACATCAGTACACTGACAGACTTCATCTTGTATCTAGTTTCTGAGTTCATCTCACCCACCTGCCGAGGTGGAGGAGACTTTCCCCTCGTATGCTGCTGCTTTCAGCTCTTTAGTCTGTCAAGAGAAACAAAAAACAGGAATTATTTCTGTTTTTAATGTTTTGATGCCATTAGGGTGTGTTGTTGCATGTTTTTCAACCTTGCCAGCATCTTCATCTTTTCTCTCATCTCCATCAGCACCAACTTCCCCACCTAGTTAGAATAAGAAACTGTTAAATCTATGTAGTCTATGTAGTTTTGCTTATTCTGGCTCAAAACTCTCACCTGCAGCTGAAAGATCAGTAGCACTACCGGGAACCTTCGGTTCTTCATCCTGTGATAAAAACAAATGGAATCAAGTTTACGGATACTTATTATTAAAGTGTGTCTTATAAACTGAGTTTTTATGAAAAAGTGAATTTAAGGTTTAATTTTCCCTGTAAGTGAAAAGACAATGTTTGTGTTAAAATTATTTTAACATCTACGTATATCTTCAGCCTGTTCGAGTCACCTTTCATCATACGCGGCTGTTGTTTTTGTCATTCTTCAGGATTAAGATGCTCTCTCTGCGGCCGCTGAGTCACTTTATGGCACAACACCCTACAGCCCCAAAGCTAACCCTAAGCCCCAATATTGTTTTCAAAATCCCGGCCAGAGCTGTCCCTGGAGCTCCAGAGCAGGAGAGGAGAACATCCAGCCTCCATGCCAAGGAGCAAGCAGCTCAAACGGGGTAAAAATCCCGCCAGGGCGGTCCCTGGAGCTCCAGAGCAGGACGGGAGAATATCCAGACTTCATGCCCAGGAGCAATGAGCTCAAACAGGGCAAAAACACCGCCAGGGTGGCCTCTGGAACAATAATGTTTTCACGTAATAATGTGACATTATATTGTACAAACGTGATAACTATATTGTAAAAACATGAAAAGTTATCACGTAATAACGTGATATTATATTGTACAAACGTGATATTATATTGTACAAACGTGATAACTATATTGTTCGAACAATAAAGTTATCATGTAATAACGTGATACAGCTCTGGTTTTTTTTTTTTACCCGGGTGGCAGCTCTACGCTTCCATAATATCTGTTCTGATATGCTTCATTTCATTCTGTTCTCAATCAGGCCCAACAGATAAAGTAGTAAAACTCTGTTTCTCAGGCAGTAAATGTGTTTGTGAAGTTTCTTCTCTGCAAAAAGAACAAAAACCAGTATCAACCATTTTTCTTGCCTTTTTCTTATCCTTCTTCTTTTTCTTATCTTTCTTCTTTTTCTTATCTTTCTTCTTTTTCTTCTTCTTCTCTTTCTCGCTGTCAGAGGATGAAGATGAAGAGCTGGAATCCTGCATCAAATTAGGATAAAAAAAATAACCAGTTTGTCCCAAACAAATTTGCACCCTGACCATCTATTGCAATAAAGCAAAGTTGGACTGGAAAAACAAACATGGAACATGGAACAGAAATGTAACCTCTGCAAGTTTAACCACTAACAGCTGCAAACCTGCAGCTTCAGACTCTGTGGGTTTATTTCAGAAGAATTAAGAAAAATAAAAGTTTTCTTTTTCTTTTTCTGACGTTGATCAGACGTGGCTGCACATCAACACTAAACTTGGGATCAGTGTCTGCAAAACTGAGCGAATAGTAGCTATTCGTTATGGATTTTAAAGACAGTTGAATGTGGCAGCCAGCTTGATGGAGTCGGCTCCAAAAGTTTATAGATTACTTTAAGAACTCCATTCTGTCCAGATGTGCATGAGATATTTTAATCTAAGGTGTCTTGGATGTCCTGTCTGTCTATGGCTGGAAATGACACTCAGCTAACACCCTGACTCAATATCTGTCAAATTAACTGAGTTCAAACCATCTTGATGTTGTGATTTAGCTGTGGTGGTCAGAAGAACCTCACCTTTTTCTTGTCTTTCTTCTTTTTATCCTTTTTTTTCTTCTTTTTCTTCTTCTTTTCATCCTCACTGTCAGATGATGATGAGGAGGAGGAGGAGGAAGATGATGATGAGGAAGAGGAGCTATCAGAAGAACTAGAATCCTTTGAAAACGACATAAATAATAAAAATGGATTATGATTGAAGCAAAAAGGAAGAGCTGTCACAGTTTAATAAGCAAAGACCATTGTTGACATTCTACCTTCTTCTTTTGCTTCTTCTTCTTTTTCTTCTTGTCATCCTCACTATCAGAAGAAGAGCTGGAATCCTATAAAAAGGAAAATATTTTTCAAAATCACTTATCACAGATTGGACAAGAAATGTAAACATGCCTTCTTCTTTTCATCTTCACTGTCAGATGATGAACTATTAGATGATGAAGATTCCTGGGACACATTATAAAGATTTTATGACTAAATCTTTATCATTTCAAACGACATGTGCATTAGTAATTTGTTAATTGAAAAACTTTGAAAAAGAGTAACTCCCAAACAACTTTGTTTTTGCTTATAAACTATATAAACGGGTCTTTACCAACGCAATCTTTCAGTTTCTGAGTGTTTTTTGACATTTTTGTGTTTAATTCTAAACTTTTTGGTCTAAAAATATCTTAATGCTGCCCTCTTGTGGTCGGAGTGCGGCAGAAAATGGTACATCTCTTTTCGACGAGTTTAATTAGTTTATAAACTCATTGTCTCTTCCAATCTTCACGTAACAAACATGATCTCAGACTCTCCCCATGGCAAGTTTGTAGTTGGAATTGCAAGTTTTGATCTTTTCATTTTGCAAGTTAGCATTATTATCACATTAGCACTTAGTTAGCATAAAAATACCTTGGGTGTCTCCCTACAACTCACATTCTCTTTGGGGGACAGAGAGCTGCAGCACCTGTTGAAACAGACTTGTTTTATATGGTGTATATTTTAGATCTTATACTTTACTGGAGATAATTAACATATTCTAGAAGTTTGATACTGTTTTGAACGTTAGCTTAAGTTAGCATTACCAATCAGAAACTGGACTCATCCTGTCTCCCTCTGCCTCAACAGTGAGCCGAGCCAGCGGCTCGAACTGATGTGCTCCATTAAGCCTCCCTCCCCCTCCGGAGACGATGGAGGAGAGAAATCCTCCACCTCAAACAATATATTAGTCGTAAAACTGCCTACGTTGCTTCGGTCACTATCCATGTTTTAGTATCAGATTAAAGAGTCATTAATTCCCTCGAGATTATAAACCCTGCCCACGCAGCCTGTTGGGGGCACTGGGCTACGATTGACACGTGACACTGCCACACGGGCCTGAGAGGAGACTGATGAAAATGGAGGCTTCTTCTGTGACAATTTAAGCGGCCCTAATCCATATTGTTTCAGCAGTGTATACCCAAACCCACAGGGCGTGTCTGTGCGACCATGCAACGTGAAGAGTGGAAAAGATGTACCGTCTTCCACCAACTACAAATTTCAAATGCAGTAGCCACATTCCAACCATAAGAGGGCAGCATTAAGACATTTTTGGACCAAAGAGTGTAGAATTAAACAAGTGTACACGAAAATGTCAAAAATGCCTAGAAACTGACAGATTACATTGGTAAAGACCCATTTATACAGTTTAGCAGCAAAAAAATGGTTAGTGGTCCTCCTGACCACACCCCACGCGTCCCCCCCTCCATTCATCCTCTTGACCATACCCCACTGTGCCTCCTGGCTCTGCCCACTTTGGTAGAACTTTTCAAATGTTATCTGAGGGCGGGGTTATACTTTTTCATGGGGTTCAGTTCCAATTTAATATTGTTGTACAATAAGCAAAAATGCGGAAGGGTGATCGCCCTTCGTTCGAAAGATGGCAGGTTCGATCCCCGGTGCCGGCAAGCTACGTCAAAGTATCATTGGGCAAGATACTGAACCCTGAAACTGACCCCCGGGTGCTGTTCAAGATGGCTGCCCTCTCCTCCTCACCTTACGTTGAGGATGGGTCAAATGCAGAGACAAATTTCCCCACGAGGAATTAATATAGCAAATAAAATAAAATAAATAAATACATTCTGAGTAAAACATAAACCTTCTTCTTCTTGTCCTTTTTCTTTTTCTTGTCCTTCTTCTTTTCCTTCTTTTTCTTCGTCTCTTCCTCCTCATCTGATGAGTTGAGATCCTAAACAGAACAAGTTTAATGACATGAAATATTACATTTTAACACACGTCTGAAGTGAGTGTTCATTTGAGGCGTCTCTCACCAATTTCACCTTCAGGCCTTGTCCATCCTGTTGCTTCGTTTGGCTGTCAGCAGCTGCATCTATCGATTAAATTTTGATGCAGTTGTTTTGAATATACCAACAAATTGTTCATTTTTAATTCACATCTTTAATCAAATATTTGCTTCTGGTTACCAATCAGCAGGCAATTTATAGGCTGTTGTGTTGTTTCCTTTAGTGTTTTGTGCAACTGTGTTAATTATATTTACAAATCATCCATTTCAATTATCAATAAAGGAAGATGAAACCCTCAATTATAAAAGTGACTACAGGTTGAATTCATATAATTATGTATAATAATCTATAGAACATTTCAATCTCTCACCCATATGTGGGATTATATTTGGGTCCCAGATATATATCTTCCCTTCACCCTTCTTCTTTTTCATTATCTTCTTCTTCTTCTTGGTGTCATCCTACATGGAAACAAGAAGAATTCTTTTCATTTACAGTTGCTTCATGATTTATGTCATTGATTTCATCAGTCTGAGTAAACTGCTGACACAGCCGAGTTAGAAAAGTTGTTTTGGTTTAACATTTGGTTAAAAATCCAACATTAATCCCTTTAGGCCTTCATTATAATCTCTAAAGTAAAATCTGAGCGCATGCATTTGAGTAATTAAAGGGACTGTATCATACTATTTTACAGTTTTCAACATCTGGGATCGGCACATATATGATAAAACCTTACTGTTTGAGTTATATTCACTTCATTTGTCCTGAAATATAACTTATATTCTCGAGTTATTCTGTGACCAGGAAGTAAAAACGCTCGGTTTACCTAAAACCCCGCCTCCAAACTGTGAGTGCGATTGGGCTGTTTAGAAACCCTGAATAAACTTCTGTAACTCTCGCAGCCAAATGCACATTTTCGACAAGACATTTTTTAGAATGAAATACAACGAAATGGAGGTGCTAATTTGTCAGAGGACGCTCGGTGGTGAGGAGCGTCTGGAGGGAAGCACGGTCCACTCGCGACTGGATGCGAGCCGACCCGGGAGATGACACCAAGACTGGGATTGGACGGGTGAGGTGAGACAGGTCGTAGGTGAGGAGCGGGTTTCTGGAGGCCGCGACCGTAGTCGCTGACTGCGAGACCAGCAGTCGAGAGCAGGGCGGACTGAGAGAGAGATCGACCGGGACAGGTCTGAGGAAAAGGCTGGATTAATGAGGCGGTTAAACTGCAGCACGGAGGCTAACAGGAGCTCGTGGCAAACGGGACGTCTGATTGAGCGCTGGCAGGGTGAGTGACTGCGTCTTTTATCCGGTGGTGGAACGGGCTGCGGTGACGTGGAGCTCAGCTGTAAAGCTGGAGTCATACTGATATGTGATTAGCAGGGTCGAGTTGATAAGTCTTTATTAGCAGCTGATGCTAATAAAGAGCAGCAGGTGGTTGAAGTGTGGGAACTCTGGGCTGTAGGTTAGACATCTGCCGTGATGAGCTCCTGACAAATTGTTTCGGACTCTCGCAGCTCGCCTCGTACCTTCTACAGGGGCAGCAGGGATTGGTCAGGAACTTCCTGATCCGACACCATGACATAACAGGGCTCAAACTCAGCCGTTTTACATGAGCGAGTAAAGCAGCTGCTCAGAGTGCAGGACTCATGAGGATTACTCAGGAATGCATGAATTAAACCAAAAACCACTCTGGAGGTCTTTTAAATAAAGAAATAGCATCACAACATGGTTAAAAGCTCCAAAAAGTTGATTTTTCATGATACAGGACCTTTAAGCAACCAAACAGAGAATAGATCCCAAATATAGCAACCAAACAGCCTCCCTGGTGAATAAAGACTGAACTTCAGATAAAGTCAGGATCCAGATTAGATATCATGGATTAATAATTTCCTATCATCATAACATTATAATAACAATTTCTACCATCTGCGAAAATGCAGCCACAATAAACATAAAAGAACTTTCATATATAGTAACATAAGAATGAGTTGCATGTAACTAGGCACGGACTCAGGTGCATGTAAATCTGCACACACATGCACAGTTTTACATGAAAGCAACCATGTGTGGCTTTATGGTCCTGATGGTTGTGTAAGATCAAGTGTTTTAATCACTGTTACTGGGTGTGGTCCTCTCCTGTCTGTGTGCACAAGACATATGAGCCTCTGCCTCTTGGTGAAATACAATCCAGTGTTTTCTGGACTTGGTGTTACACATCATAAATAAACTGTGTGCATGGACACAACTGGGATCCATTTAACTCATCTGATGCACATTCTGGCTGAAATATAAAAGCAAAAAGCCCATCAGAGTGTGGTCCACATTGTTAAGACAAGCCCCAAGACATTCACAAATAATCAGAGCAAGCGGTGTTTTTATGACAAAGCATAAGGTACTGAAAGGTAAGCAGACACAGCAGGCAATTGTGACATGTTAGAGCTTGATGGAAATAGCAGAGAAAGCCATATTTTTCCTGGCATGTAGGAAAAGTGAGTTAAGCCCAAGGCAAATACCGACTTCTAAAAGTATGTTTAAAGAGATCCTCTTTGGTAAAATCCCCAAATAGAAAAGGTGTTACATGCAAACAAATGGTTAAAAACAGAATTCCATTTTCATAAGCTCGATGAAAACAGATTTGTCACAACATTTATCATCTGACTCATCGAACGATGCTGAGTTTTAGTTGAGAACAGACTAGTAAAACCTGTCTTAGTGACAGAAACTTCCTGAATCAGCCATATAAGGCCTTCCTGTTGTCTGAGTTTGTCTGTTTGTTTTTTAAGGATGGGCAGGATTCTAGTTCTGGAAATTGATAGTTCATAAATACAAATTAGTCCTAAAGTTTTTGGTCATGTAACAGTAGATGTATTTGACACAGACCAAACACAACAGTGAAGCATGGGGGTGGGATTGTCATCATATGGGCTCTGACTCAGAGGTTGATTTATATGAATTTATATTATTTAAGAGTGACGTTAAAGTAAAATACAATGTCTACAATACAATACAAGCTTAAATGTAACTAAACCTGTCAGGTGGATGATGGTGTGATTGCTTTTGGAATTCCATTAAAACTATGTGGGAAAAAGGGAAAGAGTTGTAAGTGTGATAAACTCTTTATTATCATTTAAATAAAGTAACTCAAGATGGTGAAGCAACAGCTGGTGAATTAAAAGTGTGAACATAACAAAATAAACTAGATTTACTGAAAAATGTCATGTTTATTATTATTTTTCTTTTTTAGCTGTTCATTCAAATCATCTTCATCCATATCTAAAGTTTGCATTTCAAAATAAGTCCAAAACAATTTCCATTTGATTTGAATGTATTTTTTTCCCTTTGTGACTGTAAACAGTAATCAGTTCCTTGACCAGCACATGGCTGTTTACCCCTTACCTCACTGTCACAGTCAGACGAAGAAGAGGAGGAGGAGGAGGAGGAGGAGGAGGAGGAGGAGGAGGAAGAGGAGGAGGAAGGCGAAGAGGAGGAGGAAGGCGAATATGATGAGCTGGAGTCCTGTTTGGAAAGATTGAATGAAAGTGTTATTCAGTTTGATCAGGATCTTGAACAGTTTTGTAAAATTTACAAAATCGAAATCATTGAGTCAGTAACGAGGGTGGAGCGAGGCTTCGCCACAGGCCCACAGAGGAGATT
Organism: Pachypanchax playfairii; assembly: GCA_006937955.1. Taxonomy (NCBI): domain Eukaryota; kingdom Metazoa; phylum Chordata; class Actinopteri; order Cyprinodontiformes; family Aplocheilidae; genus Pachypanchax; species Pachypanchax playfairii. Next base: position 190,061 of record SSNP01000356.1, read on the forward strand.
GTGTTGCTGCCAAAAGAAGGGTGGAGCATTTCAAACACGCGGCAATGCACAAAGAAAACTCACACACACCTGTTGCAACTATGTTATGAGCAAATAGTACAAAAGTGACAGTTGAAACGCACTAAAAAATTTCCACAGTTTTTTTCAGACGTGGCCGGCGGTCGTTTGATGGAGCCTGTATTTTACTCCTCTGCTGAGTCACTGTAACTTGTTCACATGCTGCTTTGAGTCAAGACAACACCCTGTCATGTACTGTGAGCACAATCTCAGCATCATCTGTCTTCCCATTTCTATCAATGGAGATTTACAGAAATTTGTGTTACACCTACTTTCTTCTTCCTTTTCTTCTTCTTCTTCTTCTTGTTCTTCTTCATCTTCTTTTCTTTCTGGCCAATTCCCTCATCTTCACTGTCTGGAGAACTGTCGACTGAATATTTCTCCTGATAAAAGAAAAAGCACTGTGTGATTGATGCATTCTTCATAGTTAGAGCCTGGAGAACCCAAATAACTGGTACAAATTATATATTATTATTAATATTATTATTATATAAAGACAAATGACAATTAATAGCTCAGCGTTCACCCTTTGAATGAATGTTACTGCCACTTACCGGATCATCTCCTGCTGGGTGTTCGGGTTGACCCACATTTTCCCCCTTCTTGCCCAGAGCTGCAGGTTCTATCAACTCAGTAGTCTGCAGATCACCTGAGGAGACCACCGCTGCATGGTCTGCTCCATCAGGAGCTGTGCAGTTCAAGGTGACATTGTTAAAAATAAATGAGAAGTGGCCATAATCCAACTTATGTCATAAAAAAACTATAAAAATCTGTTCAACAGCTAATATTTACAGTCAAAATAACAATCAGTTGTTGTAGAAACATTTTTCTTCTATGATGTTTGAAAAAGAAGCAAAACCAAATGACTGCATGGTTTGACAGCACTTCCTTATTATTACACTTCCTCAACTGGGTAACCAGGTAAACCAGAATAAACTAAATCAAACTGAGTATAAATAACAAACAAATTATGAATACAAACAAATAAAATGATGCTTGCAGACTGATAATTATCTGTAACTCACTGCTTTCAACACTGATTAACCAGATACGGTCATTCAAAAAGTGACACACCCACAACAGTAAAGTTTTAAATTTCTAAAGAGATAATGGGTTATAGCTCATAGAGAAATCTTCATGAAATAACAGTCCTGCTCTGTTGTTGATTAAAAATGACACAATACAGAAATTGGACAAGCCCATATTAGAACACACAAACAGATCAGATCACAATAAAGCTTATAACAAACCTTTGGAGAGGGTGGAATCCATTTAGGACCAGGATTCTCCTCCGTTCAGGAGCGCCAGGTCTCCTGTGCAAAACCCACCTGTACGCCAAGGTGTAACCACAGAGCTGGGTGGGGAAATGATGTGGGCGTGAACTGAACCAAAATCATGAACACATTTCACATTAAAGGCCAAACGGAAATAATTTATGTCAAGAATGAGTCCCAGTATAAAAACACAATTGTTTTGTTTTTATTTGTTTGTTTTAATGACATGTAGTATTTTTGATGCAATAACATGTGATTGTATTTCATTGGATGGGTCTGAAAGACAGTTTTATTTTGAAAGCAGCAATCTTTCTTGACTTTAGGGTTGCTGCAGGTGTCAGGTAGTTTGTCTATGTCAGCAGGTTTTTCTGGTTGTGTTACAGCTCATGGTCTCAAGAATGCAGGTCCATGTTTTTTGCAAAACTGGATTGTTTAACTTGATTTCAAGCCCAGGACAACTAATGCGTTTCTGTCTGAAGCTTTAGTTGTCAGTTTTTAGATTTTAATCTCTAATTTCAGCGGTAAATGTTTCAAACATATCGAATGAAATCATCTAATCATGTTGTGTGTCGCCTCCCAGTGGACATTCATTGCATATATTAGGGTGTCGTTTATTAGTTTATGTGTGGCTTCCGTGTAAAGTTGATTATAGACGCAAATTCCGGAAGTAGTATTTGAAAGCACTCAATAAAACTAGTTCTATAAAAATAACTGACCATTCTACTAGAAGGTTGCATAGAATGCTGAGACTCACATTATATCATCCAAAATGTGCATTTAGCTTGTATAGGGAGCACAATCGATCAGCGAGATTTATCAGCAACCGTTTTATTTTGAAAGGTGACCGGAAAACCGGTTGAAGAACGATGTTGTTGACATGGACGTATGTATGTGTCGTGTTGTACGTGTTTATCTTTTAATTCATTTTTCTCTTTTTTGGTGAACTTTGTGACGGAGAAGAATAACTAACTTTTCTTTAAATAAGACATAAGTTATACGGTGGTTTTGAATCCGTCTTTTCAGCAGTGTTTTGCTAGTTTGTTTAGAAAATGTGTTATGGATAAGTGAAGAATAAGTGAAGGTCCGTTCCTTGGTTAGCTAAATGAGGGTTTGAACCCACTTTAATGACTGTCTGGCTGCCGTCATGCCGAGCCGAGCGAGGTCCACGCCGCTGACAGTGACCGTGCTGACCGCGCTGTGGGTCGGCTTGGGTCGGTCCGGTGCCACCGGGTCTCCGGGATGTGACAACGGAAAGGTATCATTTCTTATGGCTGGTGTATTTTATCATCACATATAGGTTATATTTATTTATTCTACAGTGTTGTTGTTTGTGTTTGTCTTGTAGCTGCATCTGGACAGAGACCTTCCAACTGAGGCGGTGTATTGGACATGTCCTGTCCCTACCTGGACAGAGTCTGTTCAGGTAACTGGACCCAACAGACTTTATGACCATCATCAGTTACACATTATCTCTGGAGTTTGACTGACCCAGTTGATAGTGATTTCTGCTCGGAAGTGTCCAAACAATTATGGGAAAGTCATTGTGATAAACTTTATTTCTTGTTGACATCAGTCATGTTTGATGTTATTCAGATTTATTCCTTTTCCTGTCCATAGAGACGTCCGAGTATCGACACTGTGTATGACCCTGAAGTGAGTAAATACTTCACTTTCTGTTTGCTATCTAGAATGAGTTTTGCTCAGCCTTTAACCCTCAGACGTGCGGGGTTACATGGCAGCACCTTTAAATACAATCCCAGCGAGATAACACATCCAGATTCAACACTCACATATTTAATATCACTGTAGTTACAGCAGCTCCAGATGGGACAATAAACACTGTCCTTGTTCAGTTTGTTCCACGGAAATAGAAACTAGGGAGAAATAGAGCAACATATTGAACTTATTTGATCTCTGAACTCATTTCGTCTTGATTTTTTCCTCTCAGCCAGCCAGGAAGATATGCATGGACAATTCCATTTCCTACAGCCACACCATACCCAACAGGTCAGCGATCAGCAGTTGGAGTGTTGTTCTTACACAAAGAGTAACACAAACTCTCCCTCTGCTGCACTGCAGTAAATTCAAGTTCTTCTATCATCACTAGAAAGGATGTAAACGATGATGTCTGTGTTTTTGTGTGCTGCAGTGGAGCGTTCAGACCTGTAATGGCAGAGAGTGGAGAGTACGTGTATTGCCCTCCTCAACGGTGGCTCAACAACCTGCACGTGAGTAGCTAAATCCAGGTTCTGCTTCTGTCTTTGGTTCGTCCCTCAGCTTGGCAGTGAGGGGACCGAAAGTTGTTGGTTTAACTCCAGACTCAGACGTGACACAGTCTTATATTGTGGTTTGTACCTTAGAAAGGTTTTAGAAAGGTGTGTGTGTGTCAGTCAGTTGTTTTCTGGACCTGCTTGTTCCTGTTCAGAGTCATGAGCTGGTGTCTGTCTCCAGCAGTCATTGTTGTGAAATCTTTAGTCTAATTGAAGCATTTTTCTTATTCATTAACTATTTTCATCAGTATTTGAATTTGGCTGTTTGTTTTCTGAGCAGTTTATTATTAAAACACGTGTGATAATGAAAAAAAAGAGACAAAGAAGAAATGTGCTGCGACTATGAAACAAGATTCTAGGTAAAGACTATAAGACATGAGCAATGCAGCTCGTGACATTATTATATTCAAGCAAACTGCTTAGTGATGCAGATCTGTGTGATGATGTGTCGTAAAAGCTGCGGGTTAGTCTGTTTACAGTCTTGATAACTTGGGTGCAACTGAGCAAAGTTTTCCTTAAAAATCCAGAAATATTCCATTTAGTCCTGGAATGGTGTTTTTGTGACTGAACTGTTAATGGAGGACTTAAAACATGCTGAGTGCTGTGTTCTTAAAACTGGGTGCTAACTGATGACAACTGTCGGTCCAGACAGGGACAGAGATGCAGGGACAGCGACACTGTCGGTCCAGGCAGGGACAGCGATGCTGTCGGTCCAGGCAGGGACAGAGATGCAGGGACAGCGACACTGTCGGTCCAGGCAGGGACAGCGATGCTGTCGGTCCAGGCAGGGACAGAGATGCTGTCGGTCCAGACAGGGACAGAGATGCTGTCGGTCCAGGCAGGGACAGAGATGCTGTCGGTCCAGACAGGGACAGCGACGCTGTCGGTCCAGGCAGGGACAGAGATGCTGTCGGTCCAGACAGGGACAGCGACGCTGTCGGTCCAGGCAGGGACAGAGATGCTGTCGGTCCAGACAGGGACAGCGATGCTGTCGGTCCAGGCAGGGACAGAGATGCTGTCTGTCCAGGCAGGGACAGAGATGCTGTCGGTCCAGGCAGGGACAGAGATGCTGTCGGTCCAGAGAAGCTGTTGGTCCAGGCAGGGACAGAGATGCAGGGACAGCGACGCTGTCGGTCCAGGCAGGGACAGAGATGCTGTCGGTCCAGACAGGGACAGAGAAGCTGTCGGTCCAGACAGGGACAGAGATGCTGTTGGTCCAGAGATGCTGTCGGTCCAGGCAGGGACAGAGATGCTGTCGGTCCAGAGATGCTGTCGGTCCAGAGATGCTGTCGGTCCAGGCAGGGACAGAGATGCTGTCGGTCCAGAGATGCTGTCGGTCCAGGCAGGGACAGCGATGCTGCCGGTCCAGGCAGGGACAGCGATGCTGCCGGTCCAGGCAGGGACAGCGATGCTCACATGTCTTTGTATATTTTCCAGCATGGAACGACTGTGTTTCTCTACCATCCCTGCACGCCGCTCCACGAGCGTCGTCTCCTGTCTGGATTGGCCCATTCCTGCCTGTCAGATTACATCATCACGTCACACCCACAGCTCAGTGCACGTATGGTAGGTTACAACTTTTAGTTATTGAAACATCCATTTGGATTATCATTTTTTTTTTTGCTCGACATTTTCAAGTATGCCATAAAAACATGTGTTCACAAACTCTAATCATTCTTCTCAGGTGTTTTCTATCTACTTTGAAATAGTTACTACAGTTTGATTTATATTTGTGTTGCATTTACCAAACAGTCCACGGTGAGTTGTTCATGTTCTCTCTGCTCTCAGCCGATAGCCCTGGTGTCCTGGGGTCGCACTCTGGAACTAACCACCGTGACCTCTGCAGTGATCTGTGATTGGCTGCAGGCCAGACAGACAACAAGACATAAGTTTGATGGTTTGATCCAGACCAGGAAGTACAACTTCCTGTTGACCAGATCAGCTGAGCTGCACCAGCTGAAACGACAGACAGGAATGAAGGTCAGGAGACGAGTCTGTAACCAGCTCAGTAAAACTTGCAAAAAAATGTTATTTTAGAGGTTTGCAAGAGAAAATAGTAATAACTGGTTATTGTTGGATGTTGTCAGGATACTGTGAGGCGGTGCTGTGAGCAGACCATCTCTACTCTGCTAAGAGGAACCACAGAGACTGAGTCCAGCATGAAGGAGAGACACTTCAAACGAACTAAAGGAAGTAAAAGCAGAGAGATCAGAGCTGCTATCGGAGAAACAGAGCTTCACAACAAGAAACATGATACTGTGGCAAAAAATGACTCCAATAAAATGATCCCTGAAAGGACGGAAGCTGCACTCGGGCCATCAGCAAGTTCACGTTTAGGAAATCCTGCTGTTTCAGGAGAAGCTCCTCAATCCAAGAATCAGCTAATCCAGAGTTTTACATCCAGACCTACGACTCAGTTAGTCCCACACACACAGAGCTCAGTCCAGATGGAGTCATTTACATTAGGGATTCCTCCGTTTCAGGAAGGTCCGTCTGCAGGGAGCGATGCTTCAGCAGACCGTGTGAACCGGGATCAGAACCATACAGCCAGGCCCAAAGCTGTTAATTCCAGAGAGGAAGGTACCGACGATAAGAACTCTGTTCAAAGAGACACGAAGGAGAACTTCAAGAACCTCACAGTCAGTCACAAGATAAAGGAAAAGGATTCGATTACTGTTAAAGAAAGACGGGTGGAGCCTAAGCTCAGCCGCGTGAACGCGCCCCAGTCAGGTGAAAAGGCGGAGCTTGATTCCCATCACAGTTCCCACTCAGACTCTCAGTCAAAGCAAAACCTGCAGCCAGAAGCCCGAAGCCACGCCAACAGTACAGACTGCGATGGCTGCAGCGAGGCCTCGAAGGAGGAGAACCACGCTGCTGTGGTGAACGTTGGGTTACAGAGCACGCCAAGGACAGATGAAGCAGTGTGGGCCGCTGCAGCTTTGGGCTTTCTGCTGGTTCTCCTGACGCTGTCGGTTCTTCACACACGGCTGTATCGCCACTGGAGGACCACACCTAGCCTGTACTGGCGTGACCCGCAGCAGGACTACGACAGTGTGGCAGGTGGGCGGGCCACACAGGAAGCTGATGGTTATTCTGAGCTTGGCCTGTGTTTTAATTCCACTTCTAAATTTAAAAATAATTTGCAGCATTTTTATTTATGTTCACGGTAAGTTTGATTGTTTTTCAGATGTGATTCGTAGGAGGCTGAAAATTGCAAAAAGACGACGCAAAAGAGGCCGAAGGAAGGAGTGCGTTCTCCTGCCGAGCTCGTCCAGTTCTGATGAACGTCCATAAAACAACGAGCCAAAATCCTCATGAGTGGAGTCTGTTTACATCAGACCTGTCGGTCTGACTGACTAAAAGGGGCGGGGTTTGGACTATGAAGGAGGGTCTCTCTTTCAACCCTGATAACTTCAGTAAAATACACTGAACTCAATCACATTAAACACAGAGGGGGCGGGGCTTTCTCCTGTTTGTTTTTAATGACAGGAAGTGTGTGTTTTATATTGTTTGATTATGTGACATTTTCATTTTACACTATAGAAACTGAATCTAGCACAGACCAGGAGTTTAACTGGACGTATTTATCAGATATATTCTGGTTCGAGACTTTACAGAGTTGCACGTTACTTCTGAGCAGCATCTGGTGAGTTTAGGCCTCAGTTATATGAGAAGTTGTCTGAGTGGAAAATCTGGCTGTTCTGAACGTTCTTCACGGTACCTCCCTCAGACAGTCTGGTACAATCCATCAGATGATGGATTTGATTAAGGACCCTTCACCATTGGAGCTCCTCATTCTGCTGAAAGGACCAAATTATTTTTGTGAACATTCCAAAGGAGGTCTGCATACAGCAGAAGAAGAAATATCAAACAATGTTCCAGAAGACTTTCAGACTTTATATCTAGATTCTTTTAAATATAGTGTATGATGTAGAATATAAAACAGGAAGTTGCTGTTTTAAGCAACTCGTTTGGTTTCTGATGGAAAGATCTTTTAAAAAACTGAATGTTTGAAACTGTTGAATTAAAACATCTGGATGAATTTACAGTTACTGCAGCGTACATGGTGGTACTGCGGAGTATGTTTTTACATTTTAAGTATTACTGGTAGGGACCGTTCTGTGGAAAGATCACACATTTTCCCTGTGCATGCACACGTGTAACAGGTTTGTCTTGTTAAAGAACATCCACACATGAGGAAGAGCAATTAAATTGTTTAATTTTATTACAAATGTACAGCTTATGAGTTTCCATTACAACTGACCTTTTTGAATAAGTCATTGTTTTCTCTACTTTATACAGTTATTAATCTTTTCAGTTAAAAGATAAACTCCCATGATCCATCTCTGAAAGCGTAGCGCTGTGAAGAAACATGGAGACAACAGGCGGCGTTGAACCGCTGCGCCTGCTGGGAAAGAAAAAAAATAAAGTGTGGCGCTTTTTGGCTGCAACTCTTAATATGTGTATTTGTGCAGGGATTGGTCCAACTAATCAGTTCTGGGTGCGTCTGATGAAATCTAAGTTATGAACATAATAGTGTCCAAAGTTGACGGAAGCATGTAACATTCACACAAGAGGCACCCTATGTAGTGTCTGACTCCAGGAAGGACCGGGCCGTGTGCGTTTCAGTCCCTGGTCCCGCCCTTTCTGAGATGACTGTAGTGCTGAGCCAAAGTGCGTTCAGACCTTCTCCGTTTCACCTGTACCAACCAAATCCTGCACCCGATGTACTTCAACTAAGACTTCTGGGATTGTGCAGTACATGATGCAGATCCTACTTCCATCAGCTGGTGTTTGAAAATAGTGCAACACAACGTTAACTACCGAGATCAGGTTCTTATCTCTTCCTGTAGGATCATGAGAACACAGGAGGCCAAAACCACAGAGGAACCACGCGTAACATCAAAAAGTCCATCAGGCGTCGAGACGTAAAGCCGACTGTCGATTTGATGTCACAGCCTGAAAACAGCCCAAAGAAAAATTCACGAGCAAAACATCCCAAAACGTAGCTTACTAGAAAATATAGCATGAAAATATATGTTCATTTATAAATATGGCTCTGGTCTAAAACACGGGCGTTCATGATTAAAACATGTTTTTCTACTGGCCCCTGATTGTGTCAATTAGTCAAGTCCATCAGAATCACTAGAGTTCGGCCAGTTAAACACAAGATGGTGACGGATGTGCAAACAGACAATGATACATTGCAAGAGTCTGATGGACACGACTCAACAGAGACGTATCCAACCATGTGGGGAAACCGATGGGGGGTGCAGACAATCAGCTGAGTGATGATGAGGGAGGAGTAAAATGAGCAGAGCTAAAAATCAGGTCCAGCTAATCCCAATTTGAGCACTTTAAAGGAAGCAGCTGCTGTTTGTGTTTCAGGTGAGTTCTTCAACATGCAGAGGTTCACTGATCAACCCGATCAGACTAACAAACAGGAACCAGCTCGGATTCACCTGAAAGCTGCAGGATCTTCATCCTTACAGACAGGAGCCATATTTGTTCGGCACAGTACAACAAGCTTGAAACACTCAGTAGGATAAGAGCACTGGATTGTTTTTGTGTGTACAGGAGAAAAAGAATATTTGTTCCCAAAGCTGTCTCCGTTTGGCTGATGTCAGAGACTAAAATTTCAAACATCTGTGGCCCAGATCAGCGAATTGGAAACAGCTCGTGTGTGATTGTGTTTGTCAGACAGTCCTAGAAGTAGAAAACAAAAACACAAACTAAATCAAGTACATGCAGATTTTCTCCCACGAAACGAAACATAAGCGAATGTGTCAGCACGTTCCAGGTTGGAAGAGTTGGTGCACTCCGCAGGTCGACTTAAGGCATAACTGCAACCAACATACAGTGTTTCACCGTTTGCAACATGCATACAAACAATGGTTGCCGTAGATACTGCCAGATTCCTCCACGTAGACGAACGGGACCGAATGTTTCTGTCACAATCCTGCTCGGTCCGGCTGAAGGCCGTGAGACTGATTCTGAGATGATTTCACTGGCTCTGGTAAACGAGGCAAAAACAAAACAAAACAGACAAATCCAACAAACACAAATGAGGATTCACAAAAAGAACATTTTGATCCTTGTTCTGCCATGAAGAGACCCTGATCTGACAGAAAACCGCCCCCTTATACAAACTCTTGGCTGCAAAACAAAGAAAAACTCAACGAGGAGTGTTTGACAAATGTTGAGGATTGTTTCACAGATTACTGTTGTTTGATGAGCGTGCACGTCATATCCCAGTCAGAGGTTCTTCCTGGTTCTCTACATGTCAATCGTAACATAAAACATATAGTCAGTTAAATCAAAATAACAGTCAGTAAAATTATAAAATACAAAAAGATCAATAGGTTTGATAAACAATAAATCCATTATTCCAGTGTAAGTGAGTTTTTAAGTTGGTAAAAAAGTAGTTTTGTCCTCAGAAATGCAAATCAAACAGATCTGCTTGTTCCTGGAAGAGGAGAGAGGAAAACATGCCAGATCGTGCTGTGTACCACCAACAGGAGGTCTGAACCCCCTCCTGTCAAAGATCCGCCCGGGCTGGTGGGGCGTCCTCTGCACCTGTCCTGTCTGGGACAATGGCGGAGACAAAGGGGCCAGAGGGGGGAGGAAGGTCCTGATTCCTCACATGATGGATGGACGGAGATGGGAGAGAGGGCGTGGCTGCTCTGTCCACATCCCTCCCTCCCCAGTAAATGAAACCCATAGGGACAAGAGGACGTGGGACAAAGTAAAATAAATAAAAAGCAGTAACGTGTCAGAATCCAGTTGACTGTACATCTCCACATCAGATCTGCTCGTCAGTCCCGGTTTGATCTGCAGGTCGTCGCTCTCTTAAATCTTTCTACTCAACCTTCTACTTTCACTTCCACATGTGGATATTTTTCTACCGTCTCATCCGATTTCTCGTCGTGTATCTTCCAAACTTTTCTGTTCTTCTGCATCTACGCTTCTAGTCGCTCCACCCTCCCACATCGCCCCCCTTGTCTCCCATCCCTGAAAGCCCCGCCCTGTTTCTCAATCCATTCTCTCCATCGATGCATCCTTTCGGTCACTGTTTCTTCTCGCGAGTTGTGATGGTGACCAGTTGCTTGGCGGCCTTCGCGATGTCATAGGCGCACTGGATGACCTGCTGAGTTAGCAGCTGGTAGTCCACGGCGGGGGCGCCGGGCTCGGATGCCACCGCCTTGCGACACTCCACCTGCAGCCGCGAAGCACTGGAGGCCAACAGACGTAGAGACCAGTGGACCACATCCAGAGCGGGTCGCTGCAGACAGACGGAGACGATCAGCGTTCACATCAGGAGGAGGACGGACAGAGACACATTAAACGTGCAGAGAAGACTTACTTTGGGAAAAAGAGACGCCATCTCCGTGACGGCGGCGTGGATCTTCTCTGAACACGGAACAAAGCTGAACACAGAAAAGACTTTCTAAGTCAAAACAAGGACTGAGTAAACAGGATAATCTACTGCTGCTCTCAGACACATCTGGTCACATCTGGACAGCTGTCTGAAAGTCTGAAGCAGTTCAGGACTCAATGAAACTAAGAACCAGACTAAAGTTAGCTGCTACGAGCGCGTGCTACAGCATCCAGATCTGAGACGAAGTGACAGTGAAGATGAGGAGGAAACCTTTAGTCTACAAGAGGATCTACATCCCATCATGAACTTTAATTTGCAACGTCAAATTTCAGATTTATAAAGCAGGAAATAACTGATAAGTGTGGGCGGGGCCTATTAAAATATGGTTCAGACAACAGATAGTATGTCCTCCATCTTTATTTACCTGTCGTGTTTGAACTCCTGAGCCGCCCGGAGCAGCTCCTGGATGTTCTTCGTCACCTGCTCCGTCTTCAGGATGACGTCCTCTGTGCAGGGCAGGGTGGGGTCAGGCTCTCCCGCTTCCACGCACCCACCTCCCCCCTCCTCGGTCTCACCCCGACCTTCTTCCTCGCTGCTGCGTCTCATACTAAACAAAACCAAAGGCATCAATTGAAACCTTGGATGGTCTGACCAGATGAAGCTAAAAGCACGATCGTTCTGACCTTTGTGACGGATCATATGACTGCGTGTTGTCGTAGTCGCTGTCGGTGCCGCTGCCATGTTTCTCCGGTTTAGAGGCCTTGAAAGAGAAGAAATGGCAACAATAGAGTGAAACCGACACAGAAATTCACTTCCTCTCACTGCAGCAGTGGATGGATGAGTTCATCTTTCCACAACTTTTAATCTGAAAGGGGCTCCGGCTCAGATTAGATTCAATCCAACCCTGGTCTTAAAAAATGACGTGTATGAGAACTTTCATAGTCCACAGGGTTCTACTCTTAGTTTGACTTCATGTATGTCTTATTATGAAATACAAACAAAAAGCAGATCTGATGCACATTCACCAAACAGTCACCTCAGCAACCAAAAGGATTAGCTCACCATGTATCTGCCCATTTCTGTAGATCCAGACACATGCTGGCCTCCGTACGGTGCTGGTCCTCCCTTCCTTACCTGAGGACACATGAAGAGAGGAGACAAGAGCAGGACACCCAGAAAAAGAATAAGAGGGAGACAGAAAAGCATGAAGAGAAGAATCTAAACAACAGCTTCTGCATCATTCCATCATGACTGAAGGATCTTTAGATATCTGATCAGAATTCAAAATGTTGATTTTTATCAACAGAAAGCATAAAAAGCAACTGGAAATGCTAAACGGAGATAAAAAGGCAGACAAAGCAGATGCACTGCAGAGAGCCAGACGGTGAGGAGATGGACAGAAAACACACGGATCAGGATTTGCAGAAAGAGACGGTGAAGAAGACGGATTGTCCATCTGGATCTTGGTGAGACTGAGAGAAGCAGCGAGTGTCTGTGGCTTTGTGCGTGTTGCTGAACGAGTCACCTGTCTGTCAGCGGTGTTAACAACCCGGTTAGCAGGTCGGTTAGATGAACATGTAGTTCTGGTTTTAAAGTGTGTGCTGCTACCTGAGAGGATGCAGGTAAAAGAGCAGAGCATCAGACGTCAGGCAAAGAGTCTGAACATTCACGTTCTAGTTCTCCATCTTTCTCCTGAAGATCAAGTTTGTGCACAAACATTCAAAAAGCTCCACGTTAGGTCACATTATGTGACTTCAGCATGTAAATGGAGCTCGTGTACAACTCGACCTTTAAAAGAGAAAGATCGGCGAATGAGAAGCAGGAAATAAGTGGGAACGAGGAAATAGATCAGAACTGGACCCCAGAAACAGCCAATCAGAGCCACCGATAAGAAGGCGGGAGGTGGAGAGATGGGGGGTTTCTAACTTACGCTGGGTGTGTTGAGGGGCTGCAGGTGGGATGCCAGAGAGTCCAGGACTGGGGGACCATGGGCCGTGGGGCCAGGGGCTGCGCCTGGCTCAAACATAGAGAAGGCCTGGCGTTCCCGCCGGTGGGAGGCGGCCGAGGACGGTACAGAGTGCCCTGGGGAGTCTGTTCCAGGCCCACACCCACCCAAACCTCCTCCACCAATTCCTCCTCGCATCCCAACCCCTGGCCAATGTCCTCCTCCTCCACCGGGGCCCCCTACCCCATGGCCCGCAGCACCCCCAGCCTGCTGGCCCCCCCGCAACGCACTGTTCTCTGTCTGCATCCGGGTGATCTATGGAAGAGCAGGAAGGGATCAGGGGGGGATGAGAGGATGGAGGGAGGACGAACATAGGGGGGGGGTAAACTGAATGGTCAAAAACAAAAAATTCAATAATCACAATTTCAACAAGAAAAAAACAGTTTCTGGTATCAGTGACGAGGAAATGAAGTAGGACGAATACTCTGTAACTCATTGGCTGACAGAAAGACCCCTCTGTGCATCTTTGAGCATTTTGACTGTTTTTGAAGAGTCACAGAATATTGGGCTTTATGACTATAGAAACACTAAAACACTCTCTACTTCCATCAGGAACAAACAGCTTGTTTCTAGCTTTTTCACCTAAAACTCTTGTTTCTGACAAAACGATGGAGAAAAATGACTTTTTGTGAAAAGAGACACATCAGGCAGAAAAATGTTGCTGACTCTAATAAACAGTGTTTTAGTGACACCCCCCCCCCCCCCCCCCCCCCCC
>SSNP01000356.1:203769-253480 GCA_006937955.1 Pachypanchax playfairii
CCCCCCCCCCCCCCCCAGGTCCAGACATGAACCACTCATCTGACGGATCTTGATCTGGTTCACTAAAATCAGGTGACTCTGAACCGTCTGATGAAATGGATGTCTCTGGCTGAGATGAAATATTCGGTGATCGAGGCGACTCGATTTGACTGTCATCATTTCTCTTTTAGTCATTTTATTTATATCCTAAATATTTTGAGAGGAAACTGTTTCTAATTTAATAATGAACTTGTTAAACAAACAGGTTTTACTGATTTGAGGGAGGAAGAAGTTTTTCTATACGTCAGGAGATCTATATCTCAGAGTTGAGCTGAGAGACGGGTCACAGATCGGGGACACTTGACCTTATATGGACGTTAGCTCGTCCTGCTGGTTTACTGAGTCAGCGATGTTGTCATGACTCCAGGTTTCAGTCAAAACAACAACAAGTTTCTTATTTCATTGTTAATGTGGAACTGAAATCACAAATAATTCTTTTTATTTATGGAAGGAAGGAACTTTGTCAGGTCGCTTTAAGCTGCACCTGAACACTCGTCTTCTCCAGGTCCGCCTGCCGCCACGCTATCGGGAGGAGCCAGAACCACCCGATTTTGAATGCAGACAGATTGAAAGGTCTGTTAATCAGTGTTTCCTGACGTTTTATAGATATAAAATGTTTCATATTACTGGTTAATACTTAAGAAATAAACACAAAGTCCTGAAATGTGTATGAAACGGCCTCTTTAAACATTCCTGCTCAGTTTGAAGACAACGCTGACACCACAGCCCCGTATATAAACCTCCGCTCTGAGAGAACGGGTCAGAACCCAGATGGAGAGAGAACCATCAGGTGACCCGGACTGTTTTCTTCATTAACTGATAAAGTCTTTAAATCATCTGAGGAATTCACAGGAGGATCATCCAGCTTTTAAACACAACATGAGTCATAATGCAGCAAATATTATTAAACCAACAACCACAAATGTGGAAACACAAACTTGTTTACTTCTTCACCAAAATCACCTTATTTGTTTACTGTTTCAACTTGCAGGGTAATATGAGATCGATCTATACTGTAATCCTACGATGTCAAAAATACGTTCCTTATGTCAAATTAAAGCATCATTTCTTCCTTCTTATTCTCTGTTTTTTATTTGTGTAACAGCAACACTTGAAGAAACAACTTGTCTCAGTGTGTATTTTAACAAGCGTTCCACATCTGCCGTTATTCGCCTGTTTTCATCATACCTCCTTCTGAAGTCGCCGAAGCTCCTCACTCAGGTTGTTATTGACCTTCATCAGCTGTTGTACTTTAGCTTCTGAGGAGGCGAGAGCCTTCTTCACCTCCAGATACTCTTGCAGGGTGATGGGACCATCGGACAAGTCTGATGAGTCCATACTCTGAAAAGACATGGTAAAAATGCAGACGGTGAGACAGACAGGTGGACAGAGAAACACACACAAGGAAACACTCAGATTTAAATGAGTTGATAAGATGTACATGGTTTACAGTGAGACCTTCCATGTCTGTGAATCTCTGCCTGTTCAGCCGTGTGTAAACAGAACATACAGTCCCGATCTCACACATACAGACAGTAGAGCTCTCAGTACATCACCCCCCCACCACCACCCACTTCCTGTGACCCTGCAGCCAACTCATATTCAGCTTCTCCCAACTAAACCAGCAACACGAGCTGCTCTACAGGAGAAGAAACGTGTCCCGGTTCAGCTTCTTCACAACTTTCACTTTGTTTTCTAATTCCATCATTCTGTCTCCTCTTCACTCGCCTGGTTGTTTAACACTGACTGGATGAACAATGCCTCACTGACAAGCACCAGAATAGCTAATGATGTCACCCAGGAAAAATGTACCAGCCCTAAATGTGGTCAATTCCCTCAATGCATGCTGGGAGAGGAGGTCATTTAAAACAACGTCTTTCTGCTGTCAGAGACTGAAGGAGGGGCTGCTGCTCATCTGCAAATATGCAGAGATGTAAACAGCCATTTTCATTTGCAAGCAGCAGAATGTGCCTCGATATCCTGCGTCTGGGTTTATGTGTGTGTGTTTGTTTGTTTTACCTTTGCACGATTGCTGCGTTGTGTGTTGCTGTTGTTCTGATTGGTCAGCTCACTGTCGGTGTCCTCGTCAGAAGCTACGCTGTCGTAGTCGTGCTGATCGTCATCTATGCCCAGATCCAACGTGTCTAACAGAAGAAAATAAACTTTAAAACAATCAAAGTTTTCACAATAATTTTGCTTTTCTTAAAAATCTGGAAACTAATTACAAGGTTAAAGGATTTTAGCTAGCTAACGCATCAGAAAGGATATAAATCATGTATATTTCTGAACTAATAAAGTTAAAACCTCTTCACCTGGAGCTCATCTAATGATCCAGAAGTGAGACTTAAAATCAATATTTGGACCAGAGACGTGAAGACGAAGATTTGTGTGGATTCACAGAGGCAGACGCTCCGAGGAGCAGCGTGTACCGAGGCAGCTTCGGGATTTAATTTCCTTTTATTAAATAACCACAAACGCTCTGAAACACGTGTTTCACCCTGATCACGTGATCAACAAATGTTAGAGAAAAAACGTTATCTCATGTTTTAGAATTTATATTGTTAAAAATATGTTTTACTGTCGAGGTACTTAAAGATTTTTTTTTCAACTAGCCTAATTTTTGTTTAAATATGAAATGAGAACGGTCACTTTTTAACTAGGTAACAGAAACTGAGCCAAATTAAGAACAAGATCGTCCCTTTGATTAACTGTATTGTTTGTTTTATTATTAAATTTCAATGTACTGGATTAAATCTCACATTGAATCAGATCCTGTTATATTAAAGTCTGAATCCTATTTGGTTTTTCTGCTCCTGTAGCTTTAATAAGTGCGATTCCTGGCAGCACATCAGGACACGATATCATACTGGCCACACGCCACGGATGCACACCCTAATTTGTCCCCTCTTTTGAACTGTTCAACAACTAATTGCTCAGCAGTCGATCCTCATCTGTGAAGCCCCTCCCTCCAGTCTCACCAGTGGGGCTGCTGAGACCTTTTCCCTGCTGCCTCCTCTTGGCGTCACTCAGGATGTCGATGATGAGAGTAGCAAACTCCCGAGCGTTAAAACGGGCCAGCTTCTGACGACCCTGAGAGAAAAACGAGTCATATTTAAATACATCTGCCTGAAATCCACTGAAAAGTCTTCATTGTGAGCCTCGGGGAACACAAACACCACATCAGCAGCTGTGTGTCTGTGTGGCTCCTGTGGTCAGTTTACCATGTGCTGTGGAAAAACACAGTCATAAGCACAACACACTCAGATACACACAGTCAAAACTACATTTACAAAGACAAAATCATGAACACGCACACAACAAAAAAAAACAAACTCATAAAGTGTGTAATTAGACAAACCCTCTGGAATCTGTATGAAACAATGAGACGGGCAGCGCCCAGAGATGTGCCCGAATAAAATCACTATAAAAAGTGATTCATCACACAAGTTTGCTGAACAAAACAAAGCAAACGTGTCAGTGCGGGTGTTCTCTGTGTGAAATGAAGTGAAGTGAAATCCCACATCCACTCACACAAACACTAAAAAAAAGTGAAGGGAACAAAACTGGTTGAGTTGATGATTTCTCCCAAAAATAAACGCAGGTCACTACTTTTTTTCTCACTGGGACAACTTTATTATTCTGTTTATACAGTATGTCTCAGTACACATGCACAGATATACACAGATGTGAGTGTAGAGAGTGTTTACCTGGTTTCGTGTAGCAGAGTATTCGGGGTTTACTGGTAGAAAAGGGACTGCACTTCGTTCTGTAACCAGAGTGCTGTGGTTCTGTGTCGTCAGCCACACTGAAGCCAAAGAAAGAGAAGATTGTGAGTGTGTGTGTTTAAGCGGCGAGGTCATTTTAGCGTGAGCATGCGCAGCCACCCACATCAGTCCGTCCACCCACACTTGCACGGACGCACAAAGTTCAGGAAAAGCTGCACAACAGAAACAAACACTGGATTCTAGTGTGGCTTCGCAGGTGGATCTCATCCACTTACCTGCAGCTAATCTGTCAGAACGTTTTTATTTCTGATAGTTAATTAGGATAGGAAGAAAAGAAAAGGAAGAATCGAAGAGGAGGAGGTGAAGGAGGAGGAGAGGGACTCAAGAATTTGAGAAGACTCTCCTCCTCCTGCACTCACCCCTTTTGGCCTTCCTCTTCCCTTTTTCTTTCTTCCTAACTCCATCCTACAAATTCTCTCCAAGTAGCATCGATGCATATTTTCTTTCTCTGCACTTCCTTTTTTTTTTTTTGCTCAAGTTTCATTTCAAAGTTTGTGTCATCAATGAAAGCGTTTCAATCCTAAACGATGACACAAAGGAGGCACAAACCTGCATCGTTTTCTCTGCGATCCACCTCGTCATACACATCCATCGCCAATTCCTCAAACAACCGGTTGTTGAGCTGTAACACACCAACAAATTACCTTCAGACAGGCTAAAATCTTTGATGTACAGTATATGATGCAGAGCTCGGTGCAGAATATTATGGGATAAAAAATTCATTAGCACAGGAAGCCTAAAACTCACCGCTTGTAGCTTCTTCTTGGCAGCTTTGGCCAATTCAGAGAGGTCCAAACTAAAAAAACAAAAAACAAAGACAGTCAAATATGGATCATAAAGACACAACAAGTAGACAAACTCGGAGGAAACAGGGGACAGTAACAAAAGTAGGAGGTAAGAAGGGAAAGAAAAGTGTTTAAGTGCTAGTGACACCCAGAAATTGCGACACAGCATCACATATTTTTAACAAGAAAACAACTTTCTCCCAATATGATGCTGAAAACTTGTAGAAAAAAAATATCACCTGGAATTTAAGTATAAAAAGTAACTGGACTGATCTGATTTTATAGTCTAAATAAGTTACAGACAAACCAAGTTCCAGGCAGGACTCTCCTGAGCACTTTACACGTTAAAAGATCTTTAAACCTCATAGGAAAAATTAAACTGACATTTATAGATTATTTTACTTATTTTAAAATTTTGACTTCACTGCTCACAAAATACAGAAGCAAAGTGACAGGAAGTGAAATGGAGGGAGAAGAGAGGAACAAGGAAAGTGGAGATACCTCTGTGTCGGGCACTTAGGACGAGCTCTGGCTCCACCAAGCGCAGCGAAAAGAGAGAGAACAGAAAACGAGTAAGAAAAAGGAAGTAGGAGACAAAAAGAAGGGGAAGAGAGAGGCCACATCAAAACAAGCTTTAAATTGATATTCTTAAGAAGAACTATTCATCAGAACAGAAGAGAGGCCGAGTGAAGTTAAGACAGCAGCTCAGAAACTTCAGTAACAAACAGCAGCTATAGTTTACTGACCTGCCTGACTGCATCACGACGATTCTTCAGCCCAGTATTTATAAACTACGACTCCTCAACTATTTAACTCTTTAGAATAAACTAGATTTATTAACCTTAATAAGGATTCACTGGTATTCTAACATTTTTCTACTTTGGAGACATCCTATGGTAAGAACGCTAAACTACATCTTCTTTCATTCATTCTTAACAGACAAAGAGAAAATCAAATTGAAGCGTCGCAGAAACCCAGAAAGCAGCTGCAAATCTAATACAGACCCCCCCCCCACCCCACCCCCACACGCGCTTAAAGACTCTGCAAACCTAAACATCAACCTCCCATAAGATCCATACCTGTCTGCCATTTGAGGAATGATATAATGACCATTTTTGTGATCTAAGAAAAAAAAGAACATTGTTTAAAAGTCAGCAGATGCTTCTCAGGTTAGCTGCTCTGAATGTAACGTGCACTGTGATACCTGGACGCCGGCCACACAGGTAGAAGGCTAGCCTGTCCGTCAGCTCATACTGACACTCTACCAGACGCTCTGCTAGCTCTATATGACCCGCTTGCCTGGAAAAATAAAACACAGTGAATTGTGCCGTTAAATTTTATTGCCGTTAATAATATGAAATCTCAAGGAGGTGTTTTTTTCACTTGTACCTAGCATAGTCCATAGGCGTGCGTCCGTTGATATCGGGCGCGCCGGGGTCTGCGCCGTACACGACGAGCAGCTCAGCCTGTAGGATCTGTCCGGCCTTGGCTGCCACGTGAAGCGGAGTAGTGCCTTTCTCCTATATGGTCAGCAGGACACACAAACAAACACAGTTGCAACAACAAGGTAATAACTGAACAGTGTTCTGAACTGTCATATGACATAAACTAGTGAGCAGATTGTTTTTTCCTGACCGGATGGAAGAAGTTGGCTTGAGCACCGAGGGACAAAAGTCGAAGACACGTCTCCAAACTGCCTGTCCGTACACTTGAATGAAGTTGCTAAAACAGAGACGGGGATGGGGGGAGGTGGGGGAATTAAGAGGGGAGAAACACACATATGATCTGGACTGACAGAAGGAAGCCAGTAAAACTGCACATCATCAGAAACCCTTCTACAGGGTGGGCCATTTATATGGATACACCTTAATAAAATAGGAATGGTTGGTGATATTAACGCCCTGTTTGTGGCACATTAGTATACGTGATGGGGCAAACTTTTCAAGATGGGTGGTGACTATGGTGGCCATTTTGAAGTCGGCCATCTTGGATTCAACTTTTGTTTTTTTCAATAGGAAGAGGGTCATGTGACACATCAAACTTATTGGTAATTTCACAAGAAAAACAATAGTGTGCTTGGTTTTAATGTAATGTTATTCTTTCATGAGTTATTTACAAGTTTCTCTTTGTTCACAGTCATTGGCATGTCGAAGAGGTTAACACTTGAGGAGCGGATCAAAATTGTGTTGATATCTGGTGAACGCAGTAACCGGGTCATTACAGCAGATTTCAATGCAAGACACCCTACGAGACCACCCATCTCCCATGCTACAGTTAGCAAACTACTTGCCAAGTTTTGTGAAACTGGTTCAGTGTTGCATTTGCCAAAATGTGGACGCATGAAAACTGTCACTAATGAAGAAACATCAGTGGCTGTCCTAGCTTCATTCAGTAAGAGCCCACAGCGTAGCACTCGCCGTATGTCGCTGGAGAGTGGCATTAGTCGAACATCCCTTCAGAGGATATTAGCTACTCACAAATGGCACCCTTACAAACTCCAGCTACTGCAGCATCTCAACAAGGATGACCCAGATCGGTGCACAGAATTTGCAGATTGGGCAAAACAAAAATTGAAACAGGACCTTCAGTTCACGCAGGAGATTTTGTTCAGTGATGAGGCAAACCTTTATGTGAATGGTGAAGTTAACAAACAAAACCACCGCTATTGGTCTGACACTAACCCACATTGGATAGATCCCTCCAAGACTGCTGGAACAAAAAAATGATGGTATGGTGTGGAATATGGGGTACAAAGATAGGGGGGCCATTCTTCATCAATGGAAACCTCAAGGCCACTGGATATTTGAAATTGCTACATGATGATGTGTTTCCCTCTTTATGCACTGAAGCTGGCACGTTCCCTGAGTTTTTCCAGCTAGATGGTGCACCACCACATTATGGGTGTCAGGTCCGAGCATTCCTAGATGAATAGTTTCCTGGAAAGTGGATTGGTCGTCGTGGGCCAGTTGAATGGCCCCCAAGGTCTCCCGATCTGACCCCCTTAGACTTTTATCTTTGGGGTCATCTGAAGGCAATTGTCTATGGTGTGAAGATACGAGATGTGCAGCACCTGAAACTACGGATACTAGAAGCCTGTGCTGGCATTTCTCCTGCGGTGTTGCTATCAGTGTGTGAAGAGTGGGAGCAGAGGGTTGCATTGACAATCCAACACAATGGTCAGTACATTGGACACATTTTATGAGTGGTCAGAAACTTGGAAATAACTCATGAAAGAATAAAGTTACGTTAACACCAAGCACACCATTGTTTTTCTTGTGAAATTATCAATAAGTTTGATGTGTCACATGACCCTCTTCCTATATCCAAGAAAAGTTGGATCCAAGATGGTCGACTTCAAAATGGCCACCATGGTCACCACCCATCTTGACAAGTTTGCCCCCTCACATATACAAATGTGCCACAAACAGGACGTTAATATCATCAACCATTCCCATTTTATTAAGGTGTATCCATATAAATGGCCCACCCTGTATATCCAGCTGAGGGGTGGAACAGTGGCGACTGGTGTTTGTGATGAAACGGCCTTCATGCTTAGACCTGCTGTTCCACCACATGACTAGACTAATTAGCCAAAACTCTTTATCCTCACTAAACTTCATATTACTCAGCTGGGAATGACATAACATCGAGGTTCCTGATATTTGAATACTCTTTTGTTGTTGTTATTTTAGCTCATTAAAAACATTTATATTGTCAGTGCTACTCTCAGCTTTTATTTGAGGATCTTTAATAAGTCAAACGCTGCTTTTCAAGAGACCAATAAACACAAGAGTTGCTCCATGGAGACGTGTGGGCAGTTCCTTCATTATGTCTTCATTAGAAGAGGAAATAAAAAGCTCTGGAGTTCATTCAAAGAGATAGAATTTGCATGTAAAGGCTGCTGCTGAGCAGCTGGAACATGAAGTCAAACATGAAGTGACTAGTCTAGAAGAAACAAGCTCATCAGAGAGAGACTTGGGATCTTAGAAGTGATCAATAGGTTAGTTCCCTCTGAAAGAAAAGAACACGCTATCGGAGGGTCCAGAGTGTCTAATATGAGGCTGACCGTGTTTTTTGGTGAGTATCCACTTAGACAAGTTTCAAAATTGTAGTTTAAAGTTTTAAAAGTTATTCACTACTGCTTTAACCAAAGCCTGTTAATCAGCCATTAACTGAAATCAGGTGTATTGAGGCAGGGAAATATGTAAAACATGCAGGACAGTGAGTCCTGAGGACTGGAAATGAGAAACACTGAATTATAATAACTATAATTTTAACGCTGTCTAGAAGAGAAAGACAATAACTTCCAATCCAATTCTTGGTCTTAAAACTCCTTGAAAAACTGTAGTATAAACATTCCACCCTGAAAAAAATTATTCAAACCAATCACTAAAAAGGCCAAATTTATATGACACTCATGCATGTAAACATCCAACTGCAAGTGCAATCTTAGAATTCTTTCTTCAATAAAATCCTTCATAAAATTCCACTAAGATTGTTATCCAAAAGTTCAATGTACTATAAGAATGAAAGCAACACAAGGTGTAAATCATTCATATTTCTTTATTTTTGTATCAGTGTGTCTAACAGCTGCTTCAAGACGTGTGAGCAGATAATAACAGGTTAAATATAAGACTTGTCCATTACGGTCAAACATCTCCCATTTAGTGTCCTCTGTTCTAAGCGTAAAGTTCTAGAAGTCCTGAAATTATGTTCAGATTCAAAAGCACAAACCTGATCTGTACATCCACGATCTTTAGTGAGAAGATGTTTGGGTTTTTGGGAATGCTTTCTAACAAGTTATACTTGTTCAGTCTTCTTCTGTGTGTATGGTTATGAACCTTTAACCTGCTAACCCTGGACTGTAGAGTCTGAGATGGAACTCCTGCATCTGCGTCTCTGATAACAGCAGCAGTGTGACTTCTAGGTGAACTGTGTGTTATTTAAAGCATATTTATCTCATTTTAAGCCCAATTAGGATGTTTCCCCTCAAAGTTGTAACACCTGAACCATTATTCCAATTTAAAGGGGAATTCCTTTTAAAAAAAGTGAAGCTGCAGGTGAAGCTTGAATTTAGGGCTGAACGATTAATTGCATATGCAATAAAATTGCGATATGAAAAAATGAGATTTTTAAACCGCAAAGGCTGCGATTTTACCTACTTACCAGTAGGTGGCTGTAATGTCCCCAAAAGTTGATTGTCAACCGCCATTAAACACCAACAGAAGAAGACGAAAGTCACGTAATTTGTGAACGGCTCAAACAGAGAAGTAGAGAAGTAGACGCAAGAACTACAATAATGGCGTCAGGCTCGACAGCGGTGCACAAAGTTTGATACCAAAGAGGAATAGTACGTCAGCTGTGTGGAATTATTTTGGATTTAAAAAAGATGCTGTGCAACGTCACGTCGTATTGTGCAGAACCTGCCTTACTACCGTTGCTACCTCACGAAGTAACACTACGAACCTTTTTCAGCACCTGAAGAACCACCACACGACCATATATGAGAGCATTTAACATTAACACAAGTCTAGCCTACAAGAATGATTAATGTATAATGAACCACATATTGTTTATAATATACATAGATTTTTGTTTGAATTAGTTGAAAAATACACAAGAAAAGCTCCTTGAGAAAATACTGAAATTTAAATCGCAATTGCAATATTTAGGAAAAAAATCGCAATTAGATTATTTATCAAAATCGTTCAGCCCTACTTGAATTTATGTAGTTATGTCACTTAAACATATTTTGTCAAACAGTCCAGAAAGGAATGACTGTGCAGCTTGTACTGCTAACATAAACATTTAAAATTGGCCTAATTCCACCGATATTCAGATCTGTTCTAACTCCTTTATACTGTGGCACAAAGTGACACGGTGAAAAGGAGCAAGTGTGTCAAATTAATAAAATAAATAATTTTCTGTAGGCTAATTTTAAAAATATGGTTGTAAATATTTTTTTGTCATCAAAACATTCTCACTGAAATCCTCTCAGTGATTACATCCCAACAAAATCATCTCACGTTTGTATACAAAAAATTATTTTAAGAGCTCTAAAGTTGAAATTTCATTCCATCCAAACACTGAGCCTCCTACCTTACTGAGATCCTTTGTAGTGACGCCGTCATCATCACGGCAGGGAAGCTTGTGCACAAATGCCAGCATCTGGTATTTGGCTCTGATGAATTCTGACTTAGTGGGGCTGAAAATAACAGAGATGATTAACAAATATCTAATTCTCAAAAGAAGCACAATAAAACTGAATGATACAGACACCTCCGTGTGATCAGGTCCCAAATTATAACAAAGTCAATCCAAAAAGATAAGAACAATTTAGAGAGTGTTAAATTAAAACTGAGACCAACTGTCGGAGGTAAAACACTTACTGAACTTTGTCCTGAGGGTTTGGTTTCCTCCGACCGCTCTGTACCTGCGCAGGGTCCAAGAGACTGTGTTCCCATATGGAGTTGGCCCCATTACAGGCTAAAGTCTGAACCATCTGAAACACAATCAAATATAACAGTTCATGGTCACAAATAAGAAACCTAAACATGTAGAAAATGAGCCAAAGTGTGAAGATGTTCAAATCTTTGAGCAAACATGACTGAGATTTGTCTGCTGCGTTTGGTTTAACTCAACCTTCCTGTCTTTGTTCCCACCACCTCTTCACTAAGTCCTGATTATTCAGGTCTTACCTGCAGTAGTGTGGGAGGCCATCCACTGTGCCTCAGGTGCTTTACTATTGAGATATGACGGCCTAAGCTGCGGTGCACTGAACAGCATTCATCACAGATCAGAACTCCGCGGTTGATGCTGCTCCACCCCGGGTCTGACAAATACAAACAGATGATACAATCACATGATGTTTCTCAGCTTTTAAACAAACTTAAGGGTGTTTTTGTAACAGTAACATAACATTTTAAAACATGACAAATAACTCTGATTAACAATTGCCTTTTAATAAATATATACTACTTTTATACTCATCCAGTTTAATCATACATTGTTATTGTGTTTATACCAACTTACTCCTGTTCAGGGTCACAGAGAGCTGGTGCCTATTTCCAGTGGTCATTGGGCGACAGGTGGGGTTACACCAGGATGGGTTACAAGACCATCACAGGGCCACATACAGACAAACCACTCACACACTCACAGCAAGAGACAGTTTACCAATTAACCTCAAGCATATGTTTGGTCTGTGGGAGGAAGATGGAGTCGCAAGAGAAAACCCACAAATGCACAGGGAAAAAATGCCAACTCCATGCAGACCGGTTTTGAACCCAGGACCTCCTCGCTGCAAGGCAACAGTGCTACCCACTGCACCACTGTGCAGTAAAACAGAAAACAGGTAAAAAGCAAACGGAAGAGTTCTCATTCAGCTCTACATACCTGTCAAGACTGAAAATAATTTTAAAAGGTTTCTTCATTAAATCATTTGCTTCAAAATCTTAAGTTCTGTTTTGCCAAACATTTAAATGATCGTTTTAAAAATAATTGTAAATTTATTGGACAACTGTATTTCAATAATAAAAGGGATTTCAGCTGTGATGGTTCCGCTGCTTTTAAACTGATTCTGTCTCAAGAGTTTCAGGTAATACACCTATTCAGCGCTACCTGCTGAGACTGCATCACCTTAAACAACTAGAAAAACACTCAGAGAGCGCAGACCTCCGCCAAGTGGACATATTGTAGAAAGTACTGTGTCCCTATCCTTAAAATAATTCCTGGATCTAGACGGTAATCCAGATCACCCCCAAAATCTAATTGATTGTTCCTTGGGTCATTTCTGACCTTTCCTGAAAATTTCATCATCAAAATCCATCCATAAGTTTTTGAGTTATCCTGCTGACTGACAGACAGACGGACCCTGATGAAAACATTACCTCCTTGGTGGAGGTAATAAAAACAAGAGTCTGTGACAGGCTGGCGTCACAAACATCCTGACACTTCATTCCAGGACAATATTATGTAAGATTTAGATGACTTTGGGTTTTTGTTATTTAAGCATGCATGATAGTTTAATTAGCAACTCTAAATTGGCTCAAGGTGTGAGTCTAAAAGGTCATTTGTCTCTATGTGGTCTTGTGATGGACTGGTGACCTGGAGAGGCACCAGCCCCCCATGACCCTGCAGAGGAACACGCAGGGAAAAATAGATGAATCTGTAGGAAACATTCCATCTATGAGCAAACTGATTCAAATCTGCCCAGGAATTTTATTCAGTCTAAATACTTGCTAAATGTCAGATTGCACTCTTCAGTAACTTGCAAAATAATAACAGATGATTAGTTACAATTAAAATGTTGTGAAAACCCTGACATTACCTTTAAAAAAAGAACAGTGATTATGTATTTTAGCCACATCGCCTCTGTTTAGCTGTCACCCTACATTTTTGTAGTTTTTGGTCATATAAACTGCTCAGGACTGATGTGACACATATAATGGTAACTTCAATTACAGTCATCATTCTCAGTTTGTCAAATTAGATTAAGTGAGGGAGTGTGAGCACCTTTGATTGCTTCCATTCTGCTGAACATGTGACAAATAGTTTCCTCCATGTAACTGGATTTCTTTTTATTTATTTTGTTAAAGCCTAAAATGCCCCCACGACCACGTTGTAGGAGTGAAACTAAATCCCCAAAATATAAGTCAACTGCTTTTCAAATTATAAGATGTGGAGCCGACTGAGATTAAAAAAACAGGGCAGTAACTACACCTGTTGTAGCCACAGCTGTCCTGGGACACACACTAGCTACGTTTACATGGGCACATTTAATCAGAATAAACGCCCAATCGGAAAATAAATACGTCATGTAAACATGTCAACCCGAATGTTTTGATCCGATGCAGCCTGATCAGAATGAAATTTACTTCCGATCGAGAGGGGTGGTTTTGTCGGATCTTCATTCGGACAGACGTGCACGTATACACCCGTTCGGAAAGAAAGGGTGAAAAAAGCCCACTGCGCATGCGTACAACTTCAGCGTGACGTCTTTCCGCTTTCGCAGACCCAAGTAGTAAACATAGCGGGAAGTAAACAGAAGTGGTCTGCTGGTGCAGTCATCCTGTCATCCTGCTCTCCTCTCCTGTGGTGGAGGAGCAGTAGCAATATGTATTCTGCCTCTAGCTTGGTTAATGCGACCAGTAAAAACCCAAACATAACGGTAATCACTCGCAGAAGGTCCATATTGGGGATAACGTGAGTCAGCTCGAGCACACGATGGGGCGGGAAAGACGTGCTGAAAGGACGGAGTTTGTTTCCTTTTTTTTCTTCCCCCGGAAAGACAACTCGCTGTGCGCATGCTCAACTCATTTAACCTGATTGAGTGCTTGGTGCATGTGTACTCATGGCATGATCAGATCATTTCAGTTAGTGTCCATGTAAACAGGGATTTGGGAATTCCGATCGACCAAGATTTTAATCAGATTGGGGAAATTTGGCGCATGTAAACGTAGCTACTGACTCAGGTGGGGCTGCAAGACACAGGTGCCACTGAACCCTCTGACCACCATCAAACAGGAAAAGGCGGGTGAAGTGTCTGGCCCACTGATACAACAGCAATCTTTATGGATGGAGTAGGGATTCAAACCAGTGACCCTCCAGTTACTATACAACCTGCTCTAACTCCTGAGATACTGAATAACATACCTGAAACCTGAAAAAATACAGTTCAAACTTAGATTAAAACATTTTTCCCAATTTTTCATTCATATACAAAAGAAATACAGACAAAAGGGAAAATATGGAAAACCAAAAAGGTCACAATTCCAGCACCTTGAAATACTAGTCGGTGTCTCTAAAGGGCTGTTAAAATACACCGGTGTTAAATAACAAGTTCTACGTCCAGGTCATCGTAGCCAACAAACCTGAAGCTTTGTCAGCCAATGAGCAACTAACAAGACCAGACCGTACTAATCAAGCACTGATCGCTGTTTTTAACGCAGTTTATACAGCAAGGACTTCAAGGCTACGTTACTGTGCAAAGGTTTTCAACCACACCCATTTTTATTCTACACTTTGATTGAAAAGCAGCTAATGTCTATTGAAAACTTTATTTACCAACAGAGATTTTAGTAACAATAATCTCATATGTGTTCTGACTTCATATTCCACTTATTTTATTCTGTTGTTGCTTATGCACCTTACCAATAGAATATAAACAATCTTTACACCAGACAGTATTTACATTTTACCAGACTTTTTTCCTGGAGTGGCAGCAGAAGAGTCATGTGGAATATCATCTGTAAAACACTCAAATCAAATTTAGTATGTTACAGTTAAAGAAATGCACCGTGTGCAGAATTCATTCAACTGATCATGCCTAGTCAAATGACCCTCATACTTTAATAAACAACAAAGACCACTTTGACGATGAAATACTAGTCGTAGAGTCTGGGTCATGCCCTCTGGTGACGTGATGAACTGCTCACAACTAATATTAAAACAAGTAGCTGAACACGTGCATGCATGTGATTCATGCACAAAAACGCATTTGTGCACTATCTGCATTAGTCACACTCAGCCAGGGATAAAAATGTCCAAGCTTAGAGTATTAACGGCAACAAAACACTCCATCATCTGATGAACTGACATACTTTGAGTCCTGTTTTTTTTTTGCAACAAATTCAAAATAGCTTTGACGAATGTCACTGCCTCATTTAGACCAGTAGCCCATAGGTTTTAAAGGCCGGACTGCAGAAACGTAATTACTTAATCTTTGTAATAAACATTAAAAAATCTCCTGCAGTTTTATACTAGCTGCTCTGTTCCCTGAATCAATATATGAGGGTTGTAACATTAAGCAGCGAGACCCAAATAGACTATTAGATGTGCTTTACTGGTCAAACCTCCTGAATGACATAAATTTACCACCAACTGGCCTAATTCAACAAGTATTGATACTTTCTTTTTGATGTCTTACCTAAATCTGCCTAGAATACCAACAATAACAACTGCTAATAGCATGTAAGAACTTCCGAAAAGGTTTAGTTGTTAAAAACTCTTTTAGATTAACTAAAAACAGGTCGTAACGTCAACAGCATAAAATCAACGCTGTCAAATAGAGTCAGAAACAATATCCTTCTATAAAGAGATTACTATCATGATAACATGACTGAGTGCTGCTATAAACGCTGCACATTACCATGGTGTGACATTAAAGCCTCCCGAGGCTTGGCTAAGAAGTGGAGTAGAAGTTGTGCTTTGTAGCCATGCCAGCGAACAATCCCCCCTGTATGACACAAAGCTTGGTAGCAGGGAGGTGGCTCGTCACCAGCAGCTAGGTCAGCATTTTGCAGGAGTGTGTGCACGTCAACCCAAAGAGTCGCTACATACATAAAGCTGATGCACATGGAAGAAATGCACGGCTATTAACAAGAAAAGATCTGTATGACTTGGACTGTCTGATTTATTCCACAACAGCTATAACATTAAAAAACTGAGGGTTAAGTTCAGATTGGTTAATGTTTGGTACATTACGTCATGGGAAAGGCAGTTAAAGGAGGGGAAAGACGGATAATCAGATGCTAGTAATCTATGGGTGAAGAAGAGATTCTAAAAAGTTTGAGAATCATTCTCATGGATCTCAGATTAAATGTGCAGCTTTTAAGCTTTTCAAGACTCAGACGACCAGGAGTAGCAGCTGTGTGGAGAGCAGCTGCTAAGAATAATGTACACAAGAATGAAGTCAAGCAGGAAACAGATGATTAGCAATGTTAAAAACATTTGAAATAA
Source organism: Pachypanchax playfairii (assembly GCA_006937955.1). Lineage (NCBI taxonomy): Eukaryota > Metazoa > Chordata > Actinopteri > Cyprinodontiformes > Aplocheilidae > Pachypanchax > Pachypanchax playfairii. Next base: position 220,118 of record SSNP01000356.1, read on the forward strand.
ATACCTCAGCAAGTCAGGTTGCATATTGTGCAAAGAGCTACTACAGGTTAGTGTAGGTGTTTACCTGTTTCCCACAACAGTAAATCACGCATGTATCTAAAAGAATTTAATTTAACCTAAAAATATGAATGATCATCATGGCAAACATATATTATTTATTTAAAGTATAATGTTTTAACAGTCTATAATGAAAGATTGATTGTAACCATGCTGATGTAGAATAAAAACACAAATTTTCATGTTTTTTAAAGTAATTGCTTCATTTTCTGCTCCCTCGGTCTCAGTAACTGTTTAACCTTTTAGCTTTTTTCTACAACAAATGAGCAGAAACTTTCAGCAGATGAGATTTTTCACCCTGAGGCTGAATGAACGCACACTTTTCTTCGGACATCATCCAATCTGAATCAGCTTGAATAACTTGTCGTTTAGCAAAAGTTAGCTGGAGTAGCTAGCGGTCTGAGGCTAAGCTAACTATGTTTAGTACACAAACTCTACAAGCCACAACAAAATACTAAACTGATATTTCATTATTTCAAAAGACAATCGTGATGTTATAAGTCGGTACATTAGGCCTGGGGCAAATTCAAGCAGTTACACGGTCCTGATATTGTCACCTTGCTAAGCTAATAGGTAAAGGGGTCTGTGACGGTCAAGAAAATCAAAACAGACGTAAAATACAGATTTAAATCTGACAGCCAGAACCTTCCCTTGTAAGGAATAAACTACTCCTTCAAATAATTCATTCTCTAATGTAAAGCTGCTCAATGACTTCCATTTTCGTAGCAGCTGTTTACTGGCAACACGCCTATTTTTCACTGTTTATTTGGGGCCTAACCGACAGCAAGGAGTCCTGGTCGTTTTCCTGCTCTGTGGACCCGCTGACAGTGACAACAACTTCGGCCCCGTTAGCCCCCCATGCCGCCTCTCCGACGTATTGTTACAGTACAATGGTGTTTTTTATGTCCCCCCACCCCCTCCCTCCCTACCTGGCGCACTGCAGTCAGCGCAGACTTCTGTCCTTTGTAGCTTTCTTGACATCTCGAAAGTGGCAGGAACCGAAAGGTGGATGTCAGCGCCGATGTGAATATTCGCCCGTCTTCACCCAAACCACAGACGGACGTCAGCCCTCTGCGGCCCTTGAATCCCCGGAAGCCGGGTGGCGTGGTCAGCTTTCCCGGCCGGCTCACAGCTGGATTTCCCGTTTCTTCAAGCGTTCTCCTCGTCCGACCAGGTTCGCATCAGAGCTTCAAGTTTCGAGACAAGTTTTGTTAAACATATTCAATCTGTGCGTGTGAATCGCTTCCCAGAGCGCTTCATTGCTCCGTTAAATCTGGCCCCTGCATTGCCTCCTGCTCACCGAGAGACGGCAGCTCTCCACCTGCCTGTCAGCGCAAACACACACCCAACATCCCGCAACCCACCCGGTCGGGTCGGTCCATCACCCATGGTGTGTGTGTGTGGGAGGGGGGGTCACATAAAACACAATATTACATCATATTAGTAGTTCAAGCAATAAAAACTCTACTTTGTTTAATGACATGAGAAATTGGACAGTAGCCTAAAAGAAAATCAAGACGACTAGGCTACTTTTCTATTTCTAACATATGCAGCAAATTCTAAAAAAAATCTACTTATCTATTGCATGTTTAATGTGTTTTGTTAGATGAGTCATACAGTTACAACCAAAAATTAACAAAATATGTTAAATAAATAGTAATAAGTGTTTCATGCATTTCATAGGCTATATAATTAGATTTTGTTATTCTTGTTGGGGAATATGCGTTGCTTACAAAAATGTAAATTTTCAGCGTGGTTTATTCACATCATCCTTGACAGCAGACTGGTTGGTTTTGCGCACATTTTATTGCAGCTTGTCAACGCATTTTCCTCAGTCACCACCACCACCGGATGGGAGGAGAGGGGGAGGATAGATGTGCTGGAGTAGGAAGAGAGAAAAGCGAGGGGTGGAGGGAGGAACGGCTAAAGAAGAAATAAAGGTGTATCTTAACCTGCTGAGACGATCTTCTGTTTTAAAGGGTTTTGCACTTTCTCTTCAGCCGCGCCAACAGGGGATCAGTCGCCGCTCTTGACGCGTGAGGTTCGGCTACACGCCTTTGGGCATCACCGCCGATGAAAGATGAAAGGCTCGATTATATAGGGTAAATTCACAACAGTAAAAGTCTTCTCGCGATCTACAGTGAAGAAAAAATATATTTCTTTGCTTTTTTGGGAGGAGGGAAGGGGGGTTAAACTATGATCCGAGGATGATTTCTGCTACAAAAACTCCGGAGAGTCGTTACCCTGTCCACTATCTGGTGTGGCACAACAAGCATCATCAGCTGGAGAAGGAGCTGACAAGCAACGAGCAGGTGAGACACAGAAGAACCATCTAACATGTTGCGATTCACACGCATAGCCATGTTTCAGCATGTAATGCAATGATGTGTGGATCCACATTTACTAGAAATGGTGGAGGTGCGTCTCATTCAAGATCCTGCACAGTAGCGCAGTTAATTGGCAGCTGTAGGGTGGAGAGGGAGACACTTGTAGACCAAATTCTGTTTGTATTTGACATTCATTAACCTCACCATGTTCCATCAGGCGTCACATGTCAAACATGTGTCATGTGTGAAATAAGCTTCCTGTCTGACTTTTAATAAACATGGGAAGTTGAATCAGGATTTTTTTCCCCCCTGAAAATCCAGTTGTGTGCATGACCAGATGGTGTTTCGGTGTAAGTGAGGGCGTGTGTGTGCCAGATTCAGTGTTTTTTATTGTTTATTTTATTTTTTCTGAGTACGATCGCCTCATCTGCTCCGAACTGTGTAGGATCTCCACCTTCCCATCAGCATCCGGTCCTGATTGTGAGTGGGTGAGACAATGCAGATGCTGTATCATGTGGGCGAATATTTGCTATAAAATGAAAATGAACATACAATGAATGAGACCTGTTGTTCCTTGCAGATGTAACATATGTGAAAGCGGATGAGTAAATTTGTTTGCTGAGGTAAAACCTGAGATCTTATAGATAATGGGTGTGTTACACTGTGTGTGTAAAAGACAGAAGACAAAGAAGAACCAAATACACTTTATAAATTGTTTGGATGTAATTTTTGTGTTTTTAATTAAGTCTCCATATTTTTCTCACAAACATCCAACTTTTTAAGAGGAGAATCAAATGGATGCTGGTTTCCATGGTCCCCAAGGGATGACTTTAAAAGACTGAAGAATCCCTGATATTATAAATTGTTCTTTTTTTTTTTTAGATGTTAATTCCAGGATGTCCTTATGACCATCATTTTAATCAACTTTCATTTTTCTTTGAGATGCTGATTCAATGTTGGGTCTTTGGTTTGATCATATTTCCTGCTTCTGTTTTACTTCCCTTGAAGGTATTGCTCTTTAGTTCCAACAACAGATGACATATCTGTCATCATCAGGTCTTAAAACTTACAAAATGAAGTGCAGCTTAAGGATGAATGAGTTTTTGGAGGCTTTTTAAAATAAAAGTTGCTCTGTGATGACAAAACTCTACCATGTAATTACTTTATTTGGTAATTATAAAAACAAAATTACAATTTTCATTTATTTCTTTTGGATTTTTCACAGTAGTTCATTTCTGTAGTTTACAAAAGTACCAAATTGCCTTTCATGATATGCTTATTTAAGTGAAATACACACTTGCATTAGTGTAAATTAGCAGATAATGTAATTTGTCACTGTACAGTATGACTGTGGAGCAGATCCACTCACACTATATGAGACTTCTGCACATTTTCAGATCTAAATATTCCTTTATTTTTTGAAAATCTCTTTTGTCCACATTTTTAATTATGCATGCGCTTAATAATTAACCAGCAGCAAAGTCTGCATTCAGAGATCAAAGGGTTTCTCATTTAAAACATGCAGGAGATCTAAGTTTGAGTCCTCTCTGACTCTATAAACATTTCTAAATGTACTTCATTTTGAGACTTAATATTTTAGCTGCTGCATGTTGGGTCTGGCTCCAGTGAAACTGTGTGGTCAGGGATGAAGATTAGCCAGAAGGAGGATCACTTAGATGGAAGTCTGTATATGTTGAACATGTTCTTCAACAGGTTCCGTTTAAAGACAAGCCTAACATCTTCCTCTCTAGCTGCAAGCCGAACAGACCTCCTACCCTCCCTTCACCCACAGTCATACCTCAACTGTCTCACCTTCTACCTCAGTCATGGATCCTGTTTCTGGTGCTTTTCCATCTTCTCCAACATCAGAAGAAGCTGGTGTCCCCATTGCCTCCACCTCCTGCCTGTCTGTATCTAGCAGTCAGGTGTAGAAGCAGCTGGAGAGACTGAACAGGACCAAGGCAGCTGGTCCAGATGGTGTTAGCTTCAGAGTCCTAAAGGCTTGTGCAGATCAGCTATGTGGGATTCTGCAGCGTATCTTCAACCTCAGCCTCAAGGTACCAGTTCTATGTAAAACATCCTGCCTTGTTCCAGTACCAAAAACATCCCACCCACTGGCCCCTAAAGACTACAGGCCTGCTGCCCTAACATCCCACATCATGAAAGTCTTGGAGAGACTCATATTGGTCCACCTAAAAAGGAAAACAAGAGCCTTTTAGGACCCTGTGAGGATCATGTTCTTTGATTTCTCCAGTGCCTTTAACACAATTCAGCCTCTGCTGTTGTGTCAAAAACTCCAGAAGACACAGGTGGATGCCTCCACAATCACCTGGATTAAGGACTACCTCACAAACAGACCACAGTTTGTGAGACTGAAGAGTTGTACATCTTACCAGGTGATCGGCAGCACAGGAGCACCACAGGGGACTGTACTCTCACCATTTCTTTTCACTCTGTACACCTCAGACTTTCAGTACAGGTCAGATTCCTGCCATCTGCAAAAATATGACCTCAGTGGAGGAGGAGTATAAATACCTAGGTCTTTTATAAGTCTGTTGTGGAGAGTGTGATCACACCTGCAGTCACCTGTTGGGGGCGGAGCATCAGAGCAAGTGACATAAAGAGGTTGAACAGACTGATAAGGAGGGCTGGTTCTGTTCTAGGGACTGATCTGGAGTCTCTTGAGTTGATTGTCCAAAGGAGGATGGTTCAGAAAATGAAGATTATCATGGAAAACCCTCATCATCCTCTTCATAACACAGTAACTCAACAACAGAGTGTCTTCAGATCCAACATAATAGAGACTAAATACAGACTTATTAAAGTAGGAATACAATTTAATATTTTTTAATGGCACCCAGAAACTTTTTTTTACATCTTTACAAAATATACAAATCAACAAAATGTCTAACTATGACTTGTTGTAGTTTTTGTATTTCACTTGATCTAATTTTTCCTGAAGCTGGAAAGTTTATTTTGATAAAATGTGTATTTTAGCAGCAGACATAAACCTGTTGGTAAATATTAATCTGGGGAATTTAATAGGAGTTTATACAGATGAATATAAACCCACTGGCGAAAACGTTTAGGGTTTTTTGGTCTGTTCTTTATTAGAACAAATTTTTTTTATTTCTATAATTTGAACTTAAAAAAATGTTCATTTCATTCAATGCATGTTTTATTAGGTGGGTAATAACCTGATTAAATAAAATAATCCAGTGTTGTCTATTATATCACAGATTTATTTCTTTTAAGTGTTTGTTTTGTACTTCAGATGTCTGACCTTTATATTCCAGCCCAGGGTAATTCACAGTCCTTATTTCTTGTTAGGTTTTATTATTATTATTTTTTAAAGATCCTTTTTATTTTATTTTTGTTAATTTGTCTGTAATAACCGTCTCCAAATTGGAACTCTACTGTAGGAGCCATAATTGAATACATTGTATGTATTGATCACTGTTTACATTTTGCTTGGTTGTTATGGTGATGGGTGACACGTGGAGTCACGTGGGTGCAGGCGGTGACAATAAGAAGCCAGGCTATCAGTCTGTCAGGTGTGGCACTGACATTAAGTTTGTTTTCACCACATTATGTGTAAAGAGTTGGATCCAAATCGGGATTCCGGTTGCTTGTGAACAGTAAGATTACCAAAATAAACAAGAAAACTATTTTACCTACGTGCATTACTGCGAAAGTTGGACAGCGAGTCCTACAAATAGACAGAATCATTCCCGGCCTCTACAGCGACTGTGGAAGTCGCTACAGCTATTAGCAGGTGTATCTGTTTGTTATTAGAACTGAGAAAGCTGAGAGGAAGCAGAGCAATAAAGGATTAACTTTTCTTTTTGTTGCTTAACTTTCTGTTTGGATTCACACACATTTGCATTGTGGTTGTAAAAGTGTACTAAAATATCTTTTTTGCATGTTTAAACATGCAAAATATTACGTGCAAGATCCAACTCTTAACTAAACTCACAACATTACCCGAAATAAACAGTTCCCAGAAAATATTACAGTACAGTTACTTTTTAAGTAAACTAAGTTGTGGGTTCTACTAGTTACTCATGGACAGCACACATAATGTACTTCAACTCTAAGCTGTTTTTAAAGGGAGTTTATTTCTAAAGCACATTTAAAATAAACCACTTCAGTTTGACACTTTAAAATAAGCAAGAATAAGCTGAAGCAGCTCAAAATACATCAAAAATAATATAGAAAGTGTTTTTGTGTGAAACACTTGCCCCCCTGCCCCATACACACAAACATAAACTCAAAACTAATGAAAGATGGTGATAAGAATTCTGAATAATTGTGGTTTCAAGCTTGAGTTCAATTTGACAGCCAAATGAAACAACATCCAGAATGGAAAACATTCCGAACTCTATTAAATAAATTTACAAAAATAAACTTTTGTGGATCTAAATAACCCGATTTTATTAATCAGGGCACAATAAGTTTGTCCAAGGCCTAGTTGGCCTGCCTCCTGCATCTAACCAGATCACTGTGTGACTCACATCCACCCAGACTTCAATTTCCATCTTTAGATTTTAAACACTTGTTGTCATAAAAAACGAAGGTCATCAACCTACATTTCTTAATAATCTGTTGTGTCAATATTCAGCTGGACCAGCCAAACGAGAGAGAACATGGAAAAACGTGGATATTTTTTATTTAATTTATTTCCAATGTGGTGAACTTAGTAGATTTGGGTTAATTATTATATTCAACAGCCATGATCCACAAGGACATTTCTACTAATCAGGTTATCATACTGCATTATAATAAAGCTCATCAATGACACCGCATTTGATAGAAACAAGCGTGCATGCGTGCACTCACACCAAAAAAAAACAGGAAATAAAGCAATTTTACAAACATGACCTAAATACTGGGATTTTCTGTTTGTTTTTTAAACATTAAAAAGATAAAAATGACAAAAACAAATGAACCAAAAAATGGATCAAAACAACAGTAAGAAAATAAAACAGCACTTCTGAAATTCTTTCCCAGCGTGTTCTTTTTGTCTGCCTGTATTTTTATTTCTTATTAATTGTTGAAAGAGACTGACAAAATCTAATTATCATTATGTGTTTGTCGATTGTACTGCAACTTTTTCAAGCCTATTTAGATATTTTCTAAACTCTTTTTTCATTTGACTGGATGAGATCCAAAAACTCACTTAATATATTCAACCAACTAAAGTGCGTTTGTGTCCTACTTAAAATTACCATTGTTTGTTTTGACAGTATTAGAGATTTCAAACTTTTTATACACATAAAAATCACTTAAGACCTCATTTAAGTTCAACAGCTTAAACATTGAGAGCAGTATTGAACATTCTTGTCATAAATCTTATTCTGTCGAAGGTTTTGTGGCTCCTCAGATGATGAAAAACTGTATAAAGACACGGACCTCTGCATTATGGCTCAATGAAAAAGAAAATAAATTACAGTTTCCTCTTTATTGGAGCTTTTTAAATCGCCCAGCATCAAGTGAAATGACGATGTTCCATTTCCATGTTGTCTTACAATGAAACAAACATCAAGCAGTGTGTCTGATTGTTTAATTTTAACAGTTTAATGACCAGCTGAACTTTTTTCTTTAGCAAAACTTTGTTAAGAAAGTATGTGGCTTTCTCCTAAAAGGTTCCAAACATTGTCATTTAAACCAAACAACATGAAAAGTTTAAAAAATCCAGGGAAAAACTGTAATTAAAAGGACATTAATAATTAATTAGGAAAAAAACACAGAGTCCTCTCTTATTCCCTAAAGAGACCTAAAAAAACTGTCATAGAATAATTTGCCAAAAGTATTGAGACACCCTCCAAATCCCTGAATTCACGTGTTCCAAAAACTTAAGGCCACAAGTGTAAAAGATCAACGCTCTCAGAAATAGAGGTACGAGACAACAACATTTTTGTACCTATAGGTACATTTTTTAAAAATGTTCCCTCAAAAGTACAATATTGGGCTTTAAAAGACCAAAAGTGTCTCTTTGAGAGTTCAAACTGATATAAAGTACAAATGTGTACCATTGCAACTTATTGTGACTGCAAGCCTGGCCAAAGCTGGTTAATCTCCATTTTATTTAGTTTCATCCATCATTTTCAAATGTTGGTTTTAGACTTCAAAATGTTGCATAATTTTATTGTTTTACTGGAACAACTTCATACAAAAATGGACCTGAACTAAAGGGTACAGGAGTGTCTCTCAAAAAGGAACATCCTCAGAAACAAGCATCTTGTCGCTGGGGGTGTTGCCTTTAGTCCACCTCCATTTTTGTACCTAATGAAGTTGTTCCAGTAAAACAATAAAGTTATGCAACATTTTGAAGTCTAAAACCAACATTTAAAACATAGAATTAAAAATGATGGATGAAACTTAATAAAATGGAGATTAAATAGCCTTGACCAGGCTCGCAGGTGCAATAAGTTGAAATGGTACTAATTTGTACTTTATATCTATAGATACAAAAATGTTCTTGTCCCGTATCTCTATTTCTGAGAGTGAACCACCTAGGCTGCAGACTGATCCTCCAAAAAACTGTGAAAGACTGGGCAGCTCTCAGGAGCTTTGTGATTGGACAGAACTTGTGACTTGTGCAATATGTCAATTCAAGAAAATGCCACACAGTCAAGCGTTGGTATGATATAATGTGGAAAAAGAAGTGATGGAAAAACTAAGTAATGACAGGAGTCATGATACAGAATGGAGAAAAGACAGAAGATTGGCAGAAAATAGTAACAGACCATAAACAGAGTCTGTCTGGTTCTGCACAGATATCAAAGCAAAGTTTAATTGACAAAGAACAGGACTATGTAAGGAGGGATGGTCCATCAAGACAAAGGCAGGAAGAAGTTCTTTCAAGTCTGGTTTCTTGTGTGCTCTCTCCTCCTCTCAGATTACAGTTTGATTACGATGTCTTCATAGAAGCTGATGTTAGATCAGCTTTATGGAAACGAACCCCGAGCTGTTGGCTTGAGGGAACAGAGCCATATATTTAACCTCACAGATTCATTGCCTTCAGTATAATCTTTGATGTGTTACACTAACCTTCTGGTCTGTGTCTGCTTTCTAACAGCTTTCCATCCTCTCTTCCATCCCCGGCTCACATCTACCAGTTATTTTAAGCTTTCCCTATGGTCTCTTCCCCAACGCTCTCCATTCATAATGATCTCATCCATCCATCAACTTCATCCCTACTCTTCTAACTTTCCAATATTTCACTAAAATCTCAGCGCAATTACAGCCTAGAGACTAGTTTGGGCAGATTTAGTTATTGAGAGGTTGTGAGAAGGAAGCAAAGTGTTACTGCCCTGTTCCTTCATACTACATTGATATTGTACCATGTGATCTTTCATGGCTGTTCAGTGCAGTCACATATTTCATGATATTAAACTTTGAGCAGCTTTTGATCACAACTCTCATGTGGGCGAAGATGTGGGAGATAAAGCACGCAGAGCCTGAAGAGTCTGATTCCTTCAAATCAGTATTTTGTGACTAAGATGTTCATCTTCTTTTGATGAAAAAGAAAATATTCTAGAAATATCTTGAGGATATTAAAATGTTGTTTGGGTAAATGTATTGTAAGATGGCTGTGGTGGGCCTCTCTTCAAAAACAAAACATTGCCTTATGAATATGGTGAAATTTGTATGGCTAACACCACGACAAAGGCTTATAAAGAAGGAACATCCACACCGGACTTGTCTGGCACAACCTTAAACATGTTAGATAAGACATGGAATATATTTATCTTATTACAGACATGTTTTTTAACTAAATACCAAATAGAAAATGTGTTAATATGATTTTATAAAAGGCCTGACCAAGTGTTGTCATGTGAGTGAGGGCCATGTTTGAGGAACGCATTCCTTCAAGTCTGATGAAGAACAGACTTCAGGTTTCAGCATAGTTTCCGTGTCTGTGCGTACAAAGTTTTTAATCTGCTTACCCTCATATTTGTCATTTTTTTTATTTACGTCACAGAATTCTGCACATGGTTCTACAGTTTCACATCTCAATCCAACTGATAACAATAATACAGCAATACAAGATAAACAAGGTGCGAGTGATTTGTCACGATGGATTCTGTTTTCTTGTAGACCCTGAGGGATTAACTGTCCATCCATTCATCTATTCACTTTCTTCCAGTTATCTGAGATTTGTTCTTGGAAGTAACATATTTTGAACTGAAAGACACACATCCCTCTCTTCAGCAACACTTTCCAGGTCCTCCTGGGGATCTAAAGGCCAGACCAGACAGGATAGATACTCCATAAGTCTGGCTCTGGGTCTCCTCCCAGTCAGATGCACCTGGTAAACCTTCAGTTAAAGCCTGTTTATACAGATAAAATATAATAAAAATGAGGTCCCCAGAAATCTGAACGGGTCCACCGTAGACACTGTACTGTTGTGAATAGTAATGGTGGACAGGGGTGGAGGGCTCTTCCTGAAATCCATTGCTATCACCACAGTTTTTAGAGTGTTGAGCTCTATGTTGGTAGGTAGGTATGAGTATATTTAAACAGGGACCGTGTACAATTCAAGATTGACCATAAAGGAAAGATGCATTGATACCAGGTTATAGCAAAGATGCTAATTTCCATCTGTAGTCCCACTGGTTGATGTTATAATCATAAAACACTCATTGTAAATGTAAACTGATAAATGTCCATGTTATTTTAAAAAAATCCTCATTAAAATACATTTAATTTAATAAAAATTAAAAAAATTAATCTGAATCAATAAAAATGTTCCCACTCGATCCTATAGACAGACATTAGATCAGTCATCATAGCATTTTTAAACGTGTTCAAACTTGATTTTGAAGCAGACATTTTTTTGTTAAATGTGCAAATAATTTAAAAGTAGTACAGGTTACAATCTCTTTGGTATATTCCACTGGCTGCACCAGAGGACCAGCTGTTCCACTTCCTGTCTGTAACCAGACTCGTCTCTGTCCCTGATGAGGCCAATGAACATCGTGTCTTCTGAAAACTTAAGAAGTTTAACAGATGGCTCGCTGGAGGAGCAGTCGTTGGTGTAGAGGGAGAAAAGCAGTGGGGACAGGACACGTCCCTGAGGGGCACCAGTGCTGATGGTCCAAGTACTGGATGTCATTTTCCTCAGCTTCACCTGCTGCGTCCTGTCTGTCAGAAAGTTTGTGATCCTCTAATAGGTAGAGACTGAGACAAAGAGCAGGGGAAGTTTGAACTGGAAGACTTCTTAATCCTCATGCAAGTCTTGTGAACAGTTGTCAAAACATCCAGGGTAGCATGCAACAAGGGGACAAAAAGGGGACATAACTTGTGGGCACATAAAGTCAGTCTAAAGTAAAGAGGAACATTTCAGCCATGTTAAAAATCTGTAATATCCCTGTAGTTTATAAATCAAGGCCAAATGATGATGCGTCCCCAAGTTAAGTCTCTGAAAAAATAGGAACTATATTCTTAATATTTTTCAGCTAACTTGTTGTCTAACTTTTTCTTTATATAAAGCTCATAAAGTTTCTCTTGTTTTATCTCCAAGTGATTTTATAGCTGTTGTCTTCATTGCGTTCATTCATATTTGGTGCAAGCAGCATTTCAAAGAGAAAAGATTCATTGAGGAACATGATAAGAGCACTTATTGAGCTTATGCACAACTTTATGCACAAATGCATTTACACATTTACACACAGAGGTTTATCTGTAATGCTACAAAGTTTTAGGTCTTTTGAAACCAGATATGGGTGTTAAAGTAAGACTTGTTTTTTCCCCCCCAAATAGCTTATTAGTGTTTAGCTGGTCTGAAATCTGTGTGTTGTTTTTAAATGTTCTTTAAACTCAATTTCTCTAAAAGCACTCAGCTTTCCTTGACATTTTTGGGGAGTTTAAAATCAGTCAGAAGTATATTTTACAACACTTTAATGCAAGTAGGTAATTTTCAAAGGTGTTGTTGGAAACCGAACCAAAATCAATACAGTGACATTTCTAAATATATGGATCTGCTGGACTGTTTTCCTCCTTGTTTTCAAGGGGAAATACTAATTGCACTGTTACAACCAATTTAAGCTTCAGGGTCCACTTGAACTTGACAAGAGGAAGACTGTCCTATAAAGAAAATTGACCCTTTGATTCCATTATCAGTCCAAGTTCACTGCAGCTGTCAGATCGCTGGGTTTTATCCAGGATTTCTGTTACTCTTATGCTCCAACACACAAAATGAGGGAAACACCAGCAGTTTATTACACAATTAACCTCGTTATACTGTATGTATCTTTTGATTGACCCACTTGTTTTAAATATGCTTGTGTCAGCGTAATTACAGTTGTTTTGATGAGGCTGGTGTTGGTACCTTCAGATAACCATCACCTTTCCTCTCTCCTTCTGCTGCCATTCTAACAGGTCAATCAGCATCTGAACCTCGTTTGTTCTTTATTGCTTCAGTTCTGTATCTCGCCATCTGTTTGATGAGCGATCTCTTGAAATTGGTTATGACAGTAAACAGATGAAGTGCAGCGATACAGAGAAACATTAAATATGCTGGTATGTAGGTCAGTGGTTTTACTTAATGATGGCTCTTATTCCAGAGTTTGAATTCACAGGTTTCGTACGAGTGTAAATGTATCGTGTCTGTGTTAAGCTGAATGTTTGACATTTCAAAGGGTTTTTTGTTCGTTTACTTTGTCGTCTGTGACGCAGGTTTTGTGCTGTCCTTTTATTTTGGAAAAAAAAAAAAAAAGGTGGATTAATGTTTCACTCCAGTCTTGAGTTTGTCTGCATCTCCTCTGGAGGGAGAACAAGACCCGAGACGGGAGGTGGAGGGATGGAAAGTTATTTTTACAACACACCCTCTTATGGCCCCCCCCCCCTGTTCTTTTATGCATCCCAAGCATAAACATTTTGGGAGGGCTGCTGTGTGTGTGTAAGCACAATTTTGTGTGTGTGTTTGTGTGTCTGTAGTGGTTTTTGTGCAATGAAAGATTAATGCTGGTCTAAGTACCTGCCAAGCTTCATCAGGCAAAGCCCATGCTGAGCAAAAAAAAAGGGGGGGGCGGGTCGAGAAATGAGAAGGGAGGGGGCAGATGTCACAGATAGAAATGCTTATCAATAATGCAACATACACTGTGCTGGCTATGTGGGCAGGAACAAATGAAGTGGTGGGGGTGATATTTAAAAACAAGCATTGTGTCTGGTTTTAAAGACCTGAAAGATCAAATAGAGAGATGGATGAAAAAAAAGGATAAATAAACTACAAAACTAGTTTCACCTTCGTTTGCAGGTCTAAATCTCTGTTTTAAATAAAGGGACTTGCCAGACATGTTGTCACCCTGCTGTAAGTCAATAAGGCTGAACGGAGATAAGGTTGCTTGTTACAGCTTATCTCTATGAGGTAAGTTATAATGTAGAATGTGATTGATTTACTCTCTGTATGGTATAAATTAAACACTTCCCTATCAGCCTGCAGTACATTTCAACAGGGTGCAAATTATACTGTGACAAATGTGTGTGTGCACAAGAGTGTGTGTTGGTGACGGGATTGGGTAAAAACAATCCCTTACATTACAGACAGACTGTAGTAATTTCCTTGTTTTTGAATGCAATGTATTCCACCTGTATTACAGAACTAGATTACACTCTTTCCTAATGTTTACAAGACATAAAACATCATTTTGTTTGTAATCAATAGTCACAAATAAAATAGACTCTTAGCAAAAGAGATCTTTAGCATTCAAGAACAGAGTGACACAAACCAAACAGCACCAACGGTGCCACAGTCTCCTGTTCATTGTTTTGTGGTGGGTTTTTGAGGTTGTGTGTAAGGGGTTTGTGTCATTGTGTGTCTGTGTTTATTCTTGTGGGCTTTTGAGTTAGGGCGCATTCACACCAGCCCCGTTTAGTCCGCTTGAATCGAACTCTAGTTCGTTTGCACAGAAAGTCCGGTTCGTTTGGGGAGGTGTGAACGGGCAACCGAACTCTGATTCGGACTAAACAATCGAACTCTAGTCCGCCTAAAAACGTGGGTCTCGGTTCGATTGAAACGGACTCTGGTGCGGTTCGATTGCATGTGTGAACGCAACTGCACTGGGACCGCACCAAAGGCAGGAAGTGGGCTATATTGTGCAGCCGTCTCAGCCGCCTCGTGGTCCTCTGTCTTGTTATCTGTTTATGAACCCAGGACTTTCTCGCTGCAAGGCATCAGCGCTACCCTCTGACTGTTTTCTATTTGTTTTCTATGATGTTATGGGCCAGTCTGGGGAAATGCATAACAAATTAGCAGCATGAACATCAATACCATAAAGACTCAGAAGTAGGTCTGGGTGGTATGGCAAAATTTTCATATCACGGTTTTATATCTTATAAATAAAGAATTACTGCATTAAATTGGCTTAAAATAGCCCATTTTACTGTCATAAGCACTTTACCATGTGCACAGTCCCTTTTCAAAATATGATTGCCAATAGGGGCAGCAATTATGTTAAGTTGCTAGTATTAGCGCCGCCGGCTAGTGCAATTTATAGTCCCCGTCTGACTTTTTGAAGCAGAAGAAATTTGATACAACAGACGTGGCTCTTCTTTTTGGAATAAGTTGTTGAAATCGGTCCCCGCAGAAATACGTTCCCACTGTCTTAGCTGTTAAATACTTTTACAGAACAACAGAAAACTTGCTTTCCGCCCTTAATGAGCTAACAAAGGGTTAGGGTTAGGTCGAGCTGGGTTGCGGCTTGATTCTTTTCTTTCGGCCCGTTGTTCCACCGGCGTCCCTAGCAACAACCTAGTAACCACTCAAACCTGAGAAAATGTATACGTTGAAACGAAAAAACTATGTACCGTTTCCATAAACCAAACAAATATTATGAAAATAAAGTTTATATTGCTCGCTAGAAATGTTATCAAAACAAGTCTAAAGCCACTGTCTATTTTGAAATAGAACAATTTCTGCTGAAAATTGAGGGGAAGGCCGCCATGTTTCTCTCATTTTGCCAGCGAGAAACTGCAGTCAGCATAACCACCGCCAGAGGTCGCTTTAAATACGTCACCCTTGGTCGTAATTTGATGACTGGACATACGACCACTGTGTACGTTTTGCTTTGGAGGACAGTCTGCACTAACTTGTATCTGACCACTAATTTATCCTGTATACACACTGTTTGACTTCAGTGGTGAGTGAAGACTGGAAACTCGAATGACATAGTGCTCCCACTGTGACCACGGAACCTCACAAGTCAAATAGGGCCACAGTGAGAATCCCATATATGTGTGTGTGAAAGAGAAAGAGAAGGAGCCGAGTGGAGCCCATTAGTTGTAAACAACAGTTTTCCCTCCTGAGACTTTGTATCCTGTTAATGTGGAAGGAGGAAAGTTCTTCATCATGATTTAATGCAGTGTGTGTGTGTGTGTGTGTTTCCAGCAGAATATTGTTCACATATGAACAAGTATGTCTGCAGGTTAAGGGTGTAGTGCTAGGAGCACCTTTTAGTAGACTTAAGTGCGGCTCCTGGGTCTGTGTGTTTATGTTTGTCTGACTGTCTGCAGCCGAACTCAACCGTCTACCTCAGGGGTGGGCAACTCCAGGCCTCGAGGGCCACTATCCTGCACATTTTAGATGTTCCCCTGTTTCACCACACCTGATTCAAATCTGCAACCTCTCAGCAAGTCCTATAGAAGCCTGTTAACGACCTGTTCATCTGCAGCAGGTGTGTTGAAGTAGGGGAACATCTAAAATGTACAGGATAGTGGCTCTCGAGGCCTGGAGTTGCCCACCCCTGGTCTACCTTAAAGACTGAAGCCAACAAACCTGTGCCAAAACCCCTGCTCTTCTTTAAATGGCCTCTTGGGGCAGTCTCCAGACAAACAAGTCATCCATTAAAGATGCAATCCAGAGTTTTCCACTTTTCAGGAGTTATGTGTAGTTTTTTTTAAAACTTCATTAAGGTAAGAGTACGTAATATAAAGCCTGATTCACACTGGACGCGGAAGCGCCGCAAAGCTTCCATTCGGCGCCCTACAAAGCGGCGCAGCTTGTCCGCTCCGTAAAGCAATCATTTTGGCATCTGGTATATTTTTTTGTGCGAGCTGCCAGCGTTGCATGTCAATTCTGGCAGGAAGTCACACCAGGACACTCGAGACAATCCGGTCAATTATGATAATAAAAGCGATTCTTCAAAATAAAATACTGCAATTGACAAATGCGATCATATTTTGTGTATCTAAACAGACTATAGAGATGAAAATAAACAACACACACACATACACACACAGCGCAACGGAGTGAGCTGACTACGTTGAGGGGGGGTGGGGTTTTTGGGTGTCTAAACACAAACAAGGAAAGAGTGAGAGAGAGAGAAGTTGGTGACAAGCCAAGGTGAACAATGTCAAATTAAAAGCGGGAGGAATTAAAACAACTCTCTTCAATTATTTTATGATGTTATTTTCTCATCCATGATGAAATAAATATCTCTGAATGAACACATGAGAAGAAGTGCTTGTGGAGCGCATAGCCCTGCTCCCGCTTTGTGGTGCTTCGCAGGCAGTGTGAACTAGGTGTAATGCAGAAAAAACGTCACATCCCCCCCCCCACCGTCAAAGCACATCCAATTTTAACTGAGCACCGCTCATCATTAGCCAAAAGTGTTCTGTATACATACACCGATCAATCAACCAAGTGTCTGCGCCCACGTATCCTGTAAACAGCTGGCCGCTGTTTGAGTTTTTAAATCTCTAATCATTGAAACAAATAAAATAAATAAACATATAAATTGTATAAATGTAACTTACCTATGAATTGTCCATCATAACAAAGGTGGAGTGCATGCTATGTTCTCTCTGGTATGTGTAGCGCCCTCTTAGAAAAACTCTGGATTGCTGTTTTAATCTACTTTACCTATTCATGGTATCACTGTTCATACGGCTATAGGCATTTACTGCTCGAAGGTGTTGTCACAAAAATAAATACATGCAAAGATGACTGTCTAATTGAATTGACAATGAATGAGACTCAGGGCATTCATTTGTCATGCCTCCTTATACTAACTGCACTTAACAGATGCTACAAACTGCATGAATTTAGCTGCATAGTGCATCACCAAGAAACGTTTTTTATATGAGATACATGACGTACTGATATTAAACATTCTTACTTTCTGTCCAGTGTAATAAACCAGCTGGTATGACTCTCTCTTTAGTTTTCTGTCCTTCCACCTTACAAAAGGTTCATGTCCCATTATTATCTCACTTTAAATTCCTCCATTTACAATGATTAATATTGTGTTGGACCCTAAAATAACCTTAATAATCACAAGCATTGCACACGACAGCAGTCGTAAGGAGAAGTAGGGACTCTGAGGGTGTGTACTGAAATGATGGACAACTGTTTTTAGACTTTTCTTTCTGTAATTGCGGTATCGTCTACATGGAAACAGGGTTTTGTAGACACACAAAAGACTTTTATAGTTTCAGCCTTGAAACTGCACAAAAATGTTTAAACAACTTTGAAATTGTATTTTTTCAAAAGGAGTTCCAGATTAAAAAAAACCCTTGAAATGCCGTCCTTGTGTTAATACCTTTTGGAAGCAGTGATGCAGGATTTTGAAAAAAACATTGGGTATGAGACACTGTCTCTTGCTACATCAATGGGACATTTTGGAACCTAATGGGACACAGACAAACTTTATGTCCCATTCCTATTGCTGCTATTGTATATATGGTATAGTAGTTGTAGCAGTATTTAGGATACTTTTGGTGTTTTCTTGGGATTTTTTGCTTTACGGGGAAATTTTTACTAACAACAACTAAAAAACATTTTGGAAAAACTGTGTTTCCATGTGAACAAGGTCTGTGACTGATCTTCACATTTCTGCTTCAAAAGCACGAATGTTTTGCAGAACTATTTGGAAAAAACTGCTGGTGTTAGACACCCACCCACACACAGACACACAAACTGTATTTGCATGTCACACCTGGACCCTCTTTTATTCAGCGAGCATAAACAAAGCTGACTGCTCGACTGTGTTGTTGCGTTGCCATGAACTTCCACTTATTCCCCAGCCTACACAGCTCCTGAGGGATTCCCTCCTGTTTCTTCTTTATTTCTTCACACTTTCTTTGCCTGAATCATAGGTGCCATTTTTAAGGTGCTGCTGACAGAAAAACACTTTTTTTAAGTTTTCAATTTGTGGTTTTTTTTTTTCATTCACTATTGCCTTCAGGAAAACTAGAAAGCAAAGCTCTGTTTAAGAGACAATACACCCATTAACACACACTGAAACCATGGTGTCAAGTTCTCCTTATTGATTTGTGCTTTACGTAACTCAGTTTGAATGTATTACATTTTAAGAGCATGTGAGTATCTTCTGTTTGTCAGTATTGTGTCACTTGCACCCAATTCACCCCACGTTTGAGTTTATCCTCATTTCTCTTGCAAATAAGAGAAACAGAAAGCTGCAGTATTTAATTGATAACTGCAGTGTCTCATCTCATAAAGTGCATGTCACTAACATTCAGCTTCCTCTTCCCAACTTAGGTTTTTGTTTTATCTGTTACTTTTAAAACTCTGTGCGTTGGCGAGTTTTCAGACTTTCCTTGTTTTCCCAGAACTTTTTAATGACCTTAGAACAACAGGATAAGAAACTTTGTCTGACATTCAGTGCTCACCAAATGGCAGAGCTGGACTGGGACCAGAAAATGTCCCTGGCATTGTTGGTCATTGTCACCATGATTGAATGCGAAGGCACACAATGTCCCAGAGAATATATGTGCATGTTATGGCAGCCTTACTTGTGTACTGGCAGTATTTCACTAATATAACATGATAATAAGAACTGTAAGCTGTTGTTGTTTACATAACTGTGGTTTTGTACACAAATCACACATAATTCTATATGATATTATTCAGCATGTTTAAGTCTAACATGAATAAGTCTTGTAATGATTTCGTATATCAACCATACTATAATAATAATAATAATAATAATAATAATAATAATAATAATAATAATAATAATAATAATAATAATAATAATAATAATAACAATAATACATTTTAAGGTTATTTCACTGACGTTCTGACTTCGTGCTGTAGCTTAAAGGTGCAATATAGAAAAACAACATCCAGTGCTCAAATGCCGCAGCACATACCACAACAACAAAACAAGTGCGTGCGCTCCGATGCAGTGAACATTTCAAACCCACTCTGGCACCTGATCCTCTCCGGTTGCTCCTTTGCCGAGAAGGACAACAAAATCCCCGGCTCTCCGAAGCCGCTGCTCGACCCACCGACTCCGCCACCCTTCCACAGTACCAGCCTTGATATGACGGACTATTTACCCAATTAGACAACCCGCAATGGGGCCCGCTTACCTGATCAACCAGGCCCAAGTCTTTGACAAAATACTTTACAAAGACATGAGGGCCTGGAGCTGAACCGCTGTCTCTCAATTTCGAAGGCGGGCTTAGCCAGTTGAGAGAGAACCAATCACAGAAACCCGGAAGTGACGCAACATATGTGACGCTAAAGCGGATACACACAAGGCGGAACAAAAACAAAAGGTTTAGCGAGCGGAGCCGTAATGGTAGCTACAGAGCCGTGGTTAATGGAGGAGAAAAGACGAATATTAATGACAGTTGTCGCTTTTGTGTCAAAAACTTGTGAATACGAGGTGTCATTGCCCACTCGGTTCACATATTTGACCGACCCAAGCGCAAAAGAAAGCGCAGAAGTAAACACTTCATCCATAGCCGAGTCCGCCATGTTGAATGTTGTGCTCTGGGTGGAAAACGCTAGTTCCGTGTTTTCAGGATGACGCACAACAAAGGTGATATTTAATTGGTCCGTCCTAAAATTTGACGTGGAAATAATCGGGTGCGGCTCCGGTGTCAGACCCTTCTGCATTTGAACATAATGCAGGAGGATCTGATTGGTCTAGGTGCCCGCTACACTGCCAGCTATTGGCTGGTAGATGTAAACAAAATGCCAACGTTGTGTTTGTCAAAAAAATGTTCTGTTTTATTTTACTTCAAATATAATTTTTAAAGGAAATACTGCATTTTCATTCCACACCGCTCTAAACACCCCGTAGAGGCATTATTATATTAAAAAATATTGTTTTTATGAAAATGTTCCATATTGTACCTTTAAGTCTAAGCTACCCTCAGACACACACACACACACACTACATGAAAAGACCCTCTTTATTAACATTTTGTCTACTTCTTACCAGACTGACAGTAACTATTCTGACCTCTTTCTCAATCTGTCCCTGGGTTACATCTCTCTGCTCCTCCTCCTCCAAGTCACCCTGAATAGCTAATTCTCCTTCCTTCTCCTGCCCTTCACCTGCTGCTGCAGTTGAACTTGTGATAGCAATGGCAAACATATTGTATGTAGTAAGTTTGGCACTTTTTGCTGTGTCCTTTATGGCCTTTTAGCTTTTTTTCAAGCAGCTTTTCCGTTCCTGCCAACTGGTCTCATTTTTTATGGCTAAGAATAATTTGTCTTATGGTCTGTAATAAAGTGCTGTCGCTGAGATACACTTACCTCTGAGAGTAATCCTTAATTAGAATTCAAGCCCATGAGTGATGGACAGGACCGACCTTGGATCAGCCTATAGGCTTGGAACAATAATGGCCGTCAGCAGCTGTGTTTAATTGAATGGCAGATTTGAGATCAGTGCAGAAGAAGTGGTTGATTTTGAAGGAGTTCTTTGCAGGGAGGCATGAAAACAGCAGCAAAGAGAGGAACAGAGTAGTTGTGTGGCACATTGTGTGTAAGGAGCTGCACGGTGGTGCAGTTGGCTGCACCGTTGCCTTGCAGCAATAAGGTCCTGGGTTCAAAACCTGGGTGGGACCTTTCTATGTGGAGTTTGCCTGTTCTACCTGTGCATGTGTTGGTTTTTCTCTGTGGACTTCAACTTCCTCCCACAAACCAAAAACAGGATGATAAATAAAATGACAACTCTAAATTATTCCTAGTTGTGAGTGAGTGAGTGAGTGATAAAAATGTTTATTCTTACAGATTTTAATCCCTTATAAAACACTTTTTTGCGAGACGAGATGCTGGATAATGCAAAGCCGAACCTAAAATAAACAAACAAACATTTGATTCATTATATTATAGCTTTTCTTTTGATTTCCCCCGTTTTATGTCATTCCACATCAGATAAACGTTCTAGACATATAATAATAGAAATTATATGTAATAAAATGGAATAAAAATATTCTGTTCATGAAACAGACAGAAAATCTATTTTTCTGTGGAGAATCTTATCATCCATCTTTCATGAGGAGCTTCCTGATGTCCCAATTCAGTCAGATCAGACAAACTTTAAGCTTCAGTGAAGACTTTCATATTGAAACTAAAGAATTGGAAGAGCTGATCTCTCCCAGGTTTTATATAGGAGACCCTCTAATTTACATTAGAAGCTTATCAGATCAGAGTTTTCCTCTGTGAGGTCTTGACATCATTTAAGTTCTTGTCCTGTATAAAATATATATACTCTACCTTTTTTTGTGACATGTTGGAATTCCCCTGTGACTTGTTGGTTAAATTACCCTGGAACTCGTCTTCATAGAGATAGTTTGGTATTGAAAATAGATTAAATAAATTTGTTATTCCTGATATCTGAACTGTTCTGAGTACATACATGATGACTCTGGCAGCAAAAGCGTTAAATGAGACATTGAATCTTTTTAATCTTTATTATACATATTTTATTTTGTATTAAAACTCATTGAATTGTTGTCCTGATCTTGGTACCCCCCTTTTTAATGTTCTGTTTTTTCATTTCTTCCTTGGTGAATGATGGTTGTATTGTAGCTGATGATGTCAGAGATCCAAGTATTTTTATTTGGTGCTTATTGTTAGAGCAAAAATGTACATACTGTCCTCTCTAGGGCTGCACAGTGGTGCAGCTGGTAGCACGGTTGCCTTGCAGCAAGAAGGTATTTTATTCAAAACCAGGCGAGGACCTTTCTGCATGGAGTTTGCATGTTCTTCCTGTGCATGCATTGGTTTGTATTGCTTCGAAAGGCAAAAATTAAACATGATAAGTTCATTGTGAACTTCAACTTGGCCTTACGGTGTGTGTAATTCAATTCAATCATACTTTATTAATCCCTGAAGGGAAACTACTTAGATGTTGTGGTAGTTCAGTGTTTCTTTGGAGCCAGATGTTCTAGCTGTGGACCAGAAGGATCTCCTGTAGTGATCTGTGTTGAATCTGAAGACTAACTGAAGATACTCTGTTGTTATAAAATCCACAATCATCTCCTTTGTCTCGTTCACATTCAAGATGAGATGATTGTTTGAACACCAGGACACAAAGTGGTCCACTAGTTCTCTGGACTCAGTGTCTTGTCCATCTCTGATCCACCAACAGCTGCAGAGTCATCAGAGTATTTCTGTAGATGACCGGACTCTGACCTGTACTGAAAGTCTGAGGTGTACACAGGGCCGGTTCTGGGCATAGGCAGACTAGGCAATTGCCTAGTGCGCCCCCTGCTGGAGGGAGCGACAAATTCTCCTTTTTTATTTTTTTTTTAACAAACTGTTGGACACAACATTCATCTCATGTAAAGAGCAAAATAAGTAATAATTAAATATCTATCTATCATCTCTACTGTTCATATTTTTTGCAATGTAATCCCGTTATTGAGTTACATTGTTTCTGTGCTGGGCAGTAGGGGGCGCCAGAATCCCTTTTCGCCTAGGGCACCATGCAGCTCAGTGCCGGTCCTGGTTGTACAGAGTGAAAAGAAATGGTGAGAGTACAGTCCCCTGTGGTGCTCCTGTGCTGCTGATCACCTGGTCAGACATTCCTTTAGTCTCACATTATTTATGCTTTTTCTTTCACAACATCATTCAGACCAAGGTAGAGAATAAAAACACATGTATAACTGATGATGAAGCAGGAGGTGAATTTTTTTCATTTCTTTTCTGCCTACATTTCCTTGCCAGGATTCTAACCAGCACCTTTTGTAAACAATATTCTAAAGTTAACAGACGAGCAGCACAATGGTCTCTGTGTGCCTAACAGACTCAGCTAAACCTCTCGTCTTCCTCTTCATCGTCTTGTCTCTCATCAGACTGATTTGGAGTCTCTGGACCCTCGAGGTCGGACCCCTCTCCACCTGGCCGTCACTCTGGGACACCTGGAATGTGCCAGAGTCCTGCTGCAGCACGGAGCTGACGTTAGCAAGGAAAACCGTAATGGTTGGACAGGTGAGTGTGTTTGTGTGTGTCTTATGGAGGAAATTGAGTTTGTTGTAATGAGCAAGAAGTGCAGAGTTGATAATCTGTGCAGTGATTGGTCTGCTGGGAACCGGAACAATTATAAAACGAGGAGTATTTTATTATTATTGTACAATATATCAGTATAAGTATGTATGAGTTTATTTTTAGAGATTATTTAAGGTTTTGCAACACCAGTAGTTAGAAATTATAAATGTTATTGTTACTGTTTCTGGAGAAAATAATGTTCTAGATTTCATTCTCAGGATATTATGAACTATATGTAGACTGTTTAGTATGTTTACACACGTGTGTTCACACTAAACACACATTAGTATATGAATGCTGAAGTGTGGAACAACTCACAGCATGTCATTTGGTTGAATTATGGGTGAACAGCAGTAATTGGTCCTACCAGCTCCTTCAGGAGGTCAGCAGCAGGCCTCATTGCCCCCTTAAATTGCTCGCCCACATCCATTTTTGATGAGGCCTGAGTGTTTTACCGTCCGTCTCTCACTCAGTTCTTCAAGAGGCAGTGAGCACAAGGGACCCAGAGCTGGTGCGTCTTGTGCTTTGTTACCGTGACTACCAGAGGACTGCCAAGAGGCTGGCGGGCATCCCCGTCCTCCTGGAGCGACTGCGCCAAGTGGGATTTTACACACACCCACATACACCCACACACACGTGCAATTAAATGTGTACGCACATTGAGATTTGTAGGCAAACATTCTTCCAAATTTTCTTATTTCTTTAGTAAAATATATTATTTTTAAACCTGTTAATGACTTTGTTTACTATTTGACATTGAAGTCACAGAATAAGGATCTGTGTTGCACAGCACAGTGTCTCTAGGTAATCTGACTCATCATCTGCTCCTGGAGGAGGGAGCGTTACTGTGATTAAAGGTGCAGTAACTGCTGACAAACCTCAGGTGGCCTGTGCAGGGAGAACAGGATGGTCCCACTCCTGCAGCAGTATTTAGTCTTATTGCAGTGGCACAGATGCAACCAACTGCCTTCACACAGTCTGTCTGTGTAGCCGCTCCAACTGGCTTGCTTTTACATACGCTCACACAAAAGAATGAAGCACGCACACGTGGTGGACACGACACCTCTGTCATTCTTTAAAACAACAGTGTCGGTTCTCGATCACATGTACATAATGTGTGTCAAAACGTATTTAACCTCTCATCCACCAATCAGTCCATCTTAATGTTACCCTTCAACATACTCACCAGATCTCTGTGCCAGTCTATTTATCTACTGCCCAAACACTGAAGCAGGCTGTATTTTTTTTAATTTTCTCAGGCTCAGGACTTCTATGTGGAGATGAAATGGGAGTTTACAAGCTGGGGTGAGTCCAGTTGTTGCATCTTTGGAGTCAATAAAAATGGACCAGTACCGTTATTTTGTTCTTCTGAGGCTGAAGATGCTGCTTTCTGTCTGTTCTCAACAAATGCCTCCTTATATTTTACTGTTATAGTCAAGGGTGCACATAATATTTTTGGCCTGGTTCTCAGAAGAGAACCTAGGGTTGTTGCTTGGTCCTCACATTTTTAAATCTGTCTCTTCCGAGCTCCTCTGCTTTGTTTTTGGTTTCATCAAGCTTCAAATTCAGTCTGTTTACTTTACCTGGCTCTATATTTGTTTCAATAAAAATCCTTTAATTGTTGAAAAAATCAAGAGAAACCAGTAAAATATAAAAATACTGGTAAAAAAAAAACCTTCAGAGTTCAGATTGGATTGTTTACAGGTTTGATTGTTCACTTTAATCTACATTTAACAGTTTGGTGTTGAAATTTATTAGTCAGCTGTTGGGGCTTCTGTCATTTACTGTAACAGTTTTTTGTTTTGAAATGATGAGGATGTTTGTAATGTGATGCAGTCAGATAAAAAGATACACTGGACAGTTATGGGGCATTGACTGCATATCCCATAGTGCTTTGCGCGCATTCAAAATGGCGCGGATCACAGACAAATACGCTGATACTGTTGATTAAAACAGGTGGTTTTCTGTATTTTATAGCACAAAAAGGTAGTTATACACGTCTGTGCCACGATGGTCTATTTGTCTTATTCAGTGAATGTTTTCAGTTTTGATGCGATGCAGAATCCTGCAGTCAGCTGCACTGATCTGACTGACTGAAAATCCGTCACACTGGCAAACTGATACACAGAGACAGAGAGAGACGCAGCATCAGCTGATCAGCTGGAACTTCGGCGCTCTGGCTGAGAAACATATCAGTCAAACAAAAGAAGTCAACGGGATTCTTCATTTATTTGACAATGAACCCGCCTCTGATTAACCTAAAAATTCACGCAGCTCAGCCAAACTAATGTTAAGAACGCAAACGCGTGTTGCAACTTTTCATCTGGTGCGCATTTTATATTTTGACAGTGTGTGCGGACCACTTATGTGCACCCCTGGTTATAGTGTAGTTATCCCATCAGCGAAAACTGAGAATTATTGTGTCAAATGTACAAATCTGTTAGAAATCCTTGTTTCATTCAGCTGGTGTCTGTTTGTTCCCAGTGCCCCTCGTCTCCCGGATCTGCCCCAGTGACACCTACAGAGTGTGGAAGAGTGGTCAGTGTCTCCGTGTGGACACCACCCTGATGGGATTTGAACATATGACCTGGCAGAGAGGCAATCGGAGCTTCATTTTCAGAGGACAAGGTAAGAGGTGAAACTCTCTCCTCCTTCTGTGGGAGTTTCTCAGATGTCAGATGTAGTTGAATCAACCGAGTTGCAGTTAAATCTCACCATGCGTGACCTCAGCCAACCACATCTAACAGATAAAAACAAAGTCCCTCATGGATTGAGGTAGACACTCTGGCTCCGCTCGGAGTAAGAACACATTTTCAAGGACTACTTTAACATTTTGAAGTAGAGAAATTTATGTTGTTTTTGATCAGATTAGCAGCTGAATTTGTAAAGTCACACCTAATCTCAGTCTGTGTGCAGAACTCAGCTAACCAGCTGCTGTTTGTAGAACCATGTTGATTCTAAAACATGAAGGTGGCTCGAGGCTTTTCATGTAAATCTACAAAATAAAAGAACATTTCTAAAGCTTAACTCCTTTTATGAAGCCAGATTTGTATTTGCTTGTGTTTGTTACTGTCCTCTCATTTCTTTCCAAATTCTCCTGCTGGAACGCCAGATGTCTTAAGACGACAATTTCTGCCAGTTATTTGTTTGCATTGTTTAAAAAAAAAGGAAAGACAAAATCTTTTGTAATATTTAGTGAGTCAATACACTTTGTTCTCATTCCTTTTGGGTTTTATTGTACTATTGGCTGCCAATATGGCTGTCTGAGTTGCTTTTCTTCTTTGTTAGTCTGCTGACATGAATTTTAATCCCTTCAGCTTGTTTGTTTCTTGTGGCAATCTGTAAACTTGCCTCTTATTTTGTCTCTTACCTTCTATAAGACTCCAGTGCGGAGGTGATGGAGGTCGACCATGACAGGCAGCTGGTGTTCTGTGAGACCTTATGCGTCTCGTCTCTGACAGCGCTGTCACCTGGAAGGAGACAAGTCAGCGCCTGCAGTGGCTCCTCCATCGGCTTGGGTCTTCTGGGGGCAACGCAGCCCAGTGATGAGCAGGTCGCAGCCAGGTTGTCTGCCCCAGTGGTGACCACCCAACTGGACACCCGCAACATCGCCTTCGAGAGGTCAGAGGCACAACTACAGATTATAAAAATAAAAAAATTATTCATATCTAACCTCAAATGGTTAAACTATATGTAAAAACTTACTTCACCTGGTTGCTGCTTGCAGAGGATTTCAAAATAAAAGTAGCAGCCAGTTGCAGCTGATCAAATACACTTGAGTGTGAGCATCTCTACACAAACAAGAGTTTTTCTGGTCTGGAGCATGAAGGTGTTTGAACACAATGCCAGTGAGGAAAGTAAAAATCCTTTATGAAAGTTGCCAGTCTTCCAATCAGTGAATGTCCAATCAATCTGACTCTGAAGTCACGTCATGTTAGACTTATAGATATTTAAAAAAATAACCACTGAATTACATATCAGAGAGTAGAGGCCTCAGATAGCAGGTTGAAGGTTATTCGTATTTAATTAGAACAAAGACATCTTGTTTGGAAGAGTTTCAGGAAAGAAGTATCTGCTCCCCCCAAAAAAGAACATGGCGGCACAACTTGGGTTTGCACAACAGTATCTGAGTAAACCGCAAGATGTTGAAGTATTTCACCGATTGTCCTTTAAACTGGAAAAAATAATAAAAATAAAAGCCATCTCTGCTAGCCCGTCTTCCTGGGAATTTGAGGGTTCATGAGCCATCGTGTGTTTGTTCATTTGGATCTGGAAGACCCACAGCATCATTCTCCTCCACTCTGTGTGGAACCTTCCACTTTGACTAAATATCTATATTTATTGAAATTAAATAGAATATAAACATTATTGAAATCTTACATTATCAACATTATTATTGTACCTTAATTATAACTTTATATTTATTTTTATTAGCATTATTATCATGACATTACTCTTATTGCTCCAGTTAAATAAAAATAGGAAATCAGAAGTGTTGTGAATGATTTATCTAAAGACGAGTGGGTGCAAACTCCTCCACAACAATATGGAAGACACACATCGACATCAAGTTACTAAATTATAGCATATGTTTAGTTTTAATGTACAATTTTAAAATGTTGGCTGTTTTTTATGATGTGCAGGAACCATGTTGTTTTCTCAACACAGTAAAGTTCAGCAGTTCTGCTTCTACTCTTCTTTTATTAGAGAGACAAAGAAAGTATCTCTTTTGTTGCCGCTGCTCAATTTCTGTCAGTGTTTTCTCCATTTTCTCCTTAACTCCAACCCACAGCTGAGGAGAACAAGTTCAGGCGTGTTCTCTGGTGGCTGTCAAAATGCATTTGATGAACCGTAGAAAAGCACAAACAGAAGCAACACTGGGAGGAAATGGATGAAACAAAACTGATGCCAAAAACATTAATATAATTATAAATAATTAGAGAATTTTGAAGCATTTAAAAGAAGAAACAACATAATTATTATTGTTAAAACCGTTGCATGTTTTAGGTGTTTTGCTGCAAGCATGTATTTCAGTCAGAAGTGCATTGAGTCAATTGAACTATTTTATTATTTATTTTTTACTAACTAAAAGTTCTTTTTTTGACCCTTTGTAAAATGTAAACATTGATGAAAGTATCATTTCAAAAACACTCAGTGCTCCGTTGCAAGTTAAGTTTCGATCACAGTCCCCCGTATGAATAGCTGAGAACGCGCTACGATGGATTTTTGGACCATTTCCCTATTTGGACCATCAGAATCCAGCATTTGAAGTCTGATTGGAAGTTCTTGGCCAGGTTGATGGTCGTGTCCAATATTTTCAACGAACGCGCCATGAAAACCCGCTGCGTAGGACCACCGTACAAATCAAAACAATGCAGGTTGTTTGTGGATTATCTATGTATTGTTATGTAAAAATGCCGCTCAGACATTCTATGAATCCTCATTTTGTTCAAGATTTTCAAGGAGAAAACAGCGTCCAAATTGATCAATTTAGCATTATCACTGTTTTAAAAGTAAATAAAATAGACCTCAATAAAATACTGTTGCTTCCAGATAATTACACTTCTCACTTTTTATGAATGTGGTGCAACACCTTGGCAAAAGTGTTATGGTTCATCCTCAGGTACACCACGCAGGTACCTTCTGACTGGCAGTCCAGCTCATGGAACAAAGAGGCGTTGCCTCTGGATCCATGACTGCACCCCAGGGCTTGTTCTGGGCATAGGCAGACTAGGCAATTGCCTAGGGCGCCCTCTGCTGGAGGGGGCGCCAAATTCTCCTTTTTTTTTTTTAACAAACTGTTGGACACACTATTCATCTCATGTAAAGAGCAAAATAAGTAATAATTAAATATCTATCTATCATCTCTACTGTAATCCAGTTATTGAGTTACGTTGTTTCTGTTCTGGGCAGTAGGGGGCGCCAAAATCATTTTTCGCCTAGGGCACCATGCAGCTCAGGGCCGGCCCTGCTGCACCATCCAGCGTAATCGTCTTCTATCGTATCGTCCTCCTGCTGCTTCAGAATGACATCAGCACTAGATCTTCTACCTTATTATCCTGTAGCAGTAGAAGGTGCAGCTGGAGTCTCTTGCATTGAAAATGATAAACTTTTCCCCAAATTTGAGAGCAGATGTGACAAACTCAACAAACACAGCTGTAAGTAGACCAGAGGAAGGTTTCAAATCACCCCTAAAAAAAACACAAGATCTCTACAGCCAACAGGTGACATAAAATCCCCTTATGTTCTCTAGAAAGTCTGAAGTTGCTCCAGCAAATTAAACAGCAGTCGTACCAACTTCCTAAAAAGGCTATAGGAAACCATGTCCGCATCTATGGATGTCTATATGAACTCCAAATTTCAAAGGAAGTGGGAAATTCCTGAACAACCTTTGTGATCAGTTGTTTAAAGCAAAGACATGTTAGACAAGGACGTAAGGGACCACAAGTGACACACAGGCAGAGGGTTAGTAAGTGAGAGTAGTGGAGCACTTAGAGGGTAAGAGTTTCATTAATCTATATGTTTTTACTACCATGTTTCTAGACTGGGTGGATGATCAGATCTGAGGTGGAAAAGAGACGGATGACAGAACAGAGGGAACATTTGGACATAGAGGAATGGAGGGGAGAGAATGTTGAGAATATAATATCCAAGAAAGAGTGTGATGAAGGTATTGTGCAAAAAGAAAAGATGAAATGAGACAAAGAAAGATGGAGGGTAACGAGTGTACTGAGACGTGTAAAAAAGATGAATGGTATATGAGTCAATGGAAAGCACAATACAGAGATCAAGGGGAAGGAGTATTGATGGTTTTGTAGAAAAGAGGTGAAAAGAAGAGTTATGGGTTATTCTGTAAAGAAAGGAAAGTGATAAAAAGAGAGTGAAAAGAAAGACGGAGAGGAATAAGACTCTGAAGTGAGTGTATAGGGACTGCAAGTAATCGTCTTCCTGTCAGACTTTCACTTCGGTGTCACCTCTGTGCATTTTACCCACTCAGCACTTCTGTCTACATGCCAATAATCTGTTTATGATGCTTTAGAGCAAACCACTATGTCAAACATCCCGTAGAAAACATCTACCGCTGGAGGTAATTTATCTTACAGGACTGAGCTGATGTCATTTTCTAGTGTGAAGTTTAGATTAATGAGTTCAAAATGTCTAAACTTTCCGTTACTTAGCAACAAAACGACTTTAAAGAACTAAATTACTGTTTCATTTAATGTATTTTTTTTGTTAGCCTTTTCCTCTTTAAAATAAGAGCCAAGATGGATGTAGCTCTGAAGAAAGATGACTGAGCCAAACGTCATCACATCTAGCAAAGATAGTATTTAAAGAGACCATTTCATACACATTTCAGGACTTTGTGGTTATTTCTTAAGTATTAACCAGTAATATGAAACATTTTATATCTAAAAAACGTCAGGAAACACTGATTAACAGACCTTTCAATCTGTCTGCATTAAAATTCGAGTGGTTCCGGCTCATTCCATCAGGCTTCGAGCAGCAGCTCATTCATATTCATTTTTCGAATTTGCAGGACTCTGATTGGCTAACAAACTAGCCTATCAGAGCAAGGTATACTGTTTCCTGCCCCGCTGTACATGGCAACATCAGACATCGTGTCTTCGTTACATCTTATGCTACAGCTTTTAGCCAGCAGCATGCTACCGAGCTGCCGAATGCTAACAAACAAAGGAGTTGAGATGAAACAGATACAGGCCGTTCGGACTCGGGAGAACTCGGGTGTTATCGCCACCTGCGTAGTTTGAGAGATTAAAACTGAAAGAGAAGTTGTTGACCTGTTTTCACACCCACTATAAAGGTAAGAACACCTGTGGAGCTAAAATATTCAACCGAAACCTCAGAAAAAACATTTTTAATGGAAGGGCCTCTTTAAGGAGTAATATTATTATTTCTGGTGAGGTTTGGGATCATGTTCCAAAAAGTTTCAAATACAACTTTGGATTCAGTGCAAGTAAAAGCTGAAACGTTATGCCAACGTAAGTTTCTAACCCTTTGAAAATTCCGATTCAAGAAAGTTCTTTTGTCATTATGACTCATCCTGCTCAAGTCAATAGCGTCATTTAGGTTGTGTTTAATGGACGCCAAGTATTCCCTCCACTGTATTCAAAAAGCTGCAATCTGGAGTTCTTCCATTTTCAGGAGTTGTGTATGATTTTTTTAAAAAATTCCATAAAAGTGAAAGTCTGACCTTGTTCTGTAATAAAATATAGGTCAGAGCCCCCCCACCGGCCCATAGAGGCACATGCAATTTAACTCAGCATTCTATACCTGTTTATGTACACCTGTCAATCAACCAAGTGTGTACATGTTTTATTTTTTACATGCTAAATGTACGTGTTGTAAACTTCTAATCACCGAAACAATTAAAATTAACAAATAAACAAATAAATAGATGAATGTAACATACCCATGAACTTGGAGTGTAAATATCATTACTGTTTATTCTTAAATGCACTGTGCAAATTGCTCATACCAAGATGTTATTTTTAATTTGCTAACATGCATTCTAGAGTAAAATGACCTCCGGTTTGTGGGGATGGTAATACTTAGACTACGTTCAGATTGCAGGTCTTAATGCTCAATTCCGATCTTTTTGTGAAATCTGATCTTTTTGCGAGGTCGTTCATATTGCCAATGAAATACGACCTGAATGTGACTTGCTATCTGAACAGAATGCGACTTGAATGTGTCACGCACACTGACGCCACACACATATTCAGCTTGGAGATTTTTTATTTTTCTTTGGCATTGAAGCCATGTTGGCTTAAACCCGTGCTCTACCATTTCTTTGGAAATTTTTTCAGAAACTGCGCAGTTCTGATAACACTCCTCGAGTCTGACCTGAACAGAGCTGTTTCCCAAAATATTAATTAACTCAGACACCTCGGTTTCTCACCATTGACTGTTCTCTGCGTCTCTTGTTTTCTTTTCACTTCCGCCTTCTCAACACAGAATAGTCACATTATGTTGCATATTGTATTATGATGGTTCGATTAGTCTTTCGCCCCTATACCCAGGTCGGACGACCGATTTGCACGTCAGGACCGCTACGGGCCTCCACCAGAGTTTCCTCTGGCTTCGCCCTGCCCAGGCATAGTTCACCATCTTTCGGGTCCTATCGCACGCGCTCAGGCTCCACCTCCCCGACGGAGCGGGCGAGACGGGCCGGTGGTGCGCCCGGGCCTCGGAGGGGCCCGGGATCCCACCTCAGCCGGCGCGCGCCGGCCCTCACTTTCATTGCGCCACGGGGTTTCGACAAGGCCCTCTGACTCGCGCGTGCGTTAGACTCCTTGGTCCGTGTTTCAAGACGGGTCGGGTGGGTAGCCGACATCGCCGCAGACCCCTTGCGCCAGTTGTACGTGGGCCGGTCCCCGCCCTGGCGGCGCGACGCGGTTGGGGCGCACTGAGGACAGTCCGCCCCGGTCGACAGTCGCGCCGGGGGCGAGGGGGCCCCGTCCCTCACCCGCCCACGAAACCCGCCCCCGCCGAGGCGGGAACGGGCCGCGGGACGGAGAGAGATGGCACAGAGAGCACTACGTCCACGGCCCCGGGAAGCGGCGAAGTCCAGGCGGGGGGCCGCTGTAAAGCTCGCGGCCGAGGGCCGCGAGCCACCTTCGTCCCCAGGCCCTTCCTGGCCGAACCAGAGCCGGTCGCGGCGCACCGCCGCGGAGGAAATGCGCCCGGCGAGGGCCAGCCAGG
>SSNP01000357.1:7310-22288 GCA_006937955.1 Pachypanchax playfairii
TGACAGAGGTCAAACGTTTTCTGTAAGTCTTCACAAGGTTTTCACACACTGTTGCTGGTATTTTGGCCCATTCCTCCATGCAGATCTCCTCTAGAGCAGTGATGTTTTGGGGCTGACGCTGGGCAACACGGACTTTCAACTCCCTCCAGAGATTTTCTATGGGGTTGAGATCTGGAGACTGGCTAGGCCACTCCAGGACCTTGAAATGCTTCTTACGAAGCCACTCCTTCGTTGCCCGGGCGGTGTGTTTGGGATCATTGTCATGCTGAAAGACCCAGCCACGTCTCATTTTCAATGCCCTTGCTGATGGAAGGAGGTTTTCACTCAAAATCTTACGATACATGGCCCCATTCATTCTTTCCTTTACACGGATCAGTCGTCCTGGTCCCCTTGCAGAAAAACAGCCCCAAAGCATGATGTTTCCACCCCCATGCTTTACAGTAGGTATGGTGTTCTTTGGATCCAACTCAGCATTCTTTCCCCTCCAAACACGACAAGTTGAGTTTCTACCAAAAAGTTCTATTTTGGTTTCATCTGACCATATGATGTTCTCCCAATCCTCTTCTGGATCATCCAAATGCTCTCTAGCAAACCGCAGACGGGCCTGGACGTGTCCTGGCTTCAGCAGGGGGACACGTCTGGCACTGCAGGATTTGAGTCCCTGGCGGCGTAGTGTGTTACTGATGGTAGCCTTTGTTACTTTGGTCCCAGCTCTCTGCAGGTCATTCACTAGGTCCCTCCGTGTGGTTCTGGGATTTTTGCTCACCGTTCTTGTGATCATTTTGACCCCACGGGGTGAGATCTTGCGTGGAGCCCCAGATCGAGGGAGATTATCAGTGGTCTTGTATGTCTTCCATTTTCTAATAATTGCTCCCACAGTTGATTTCTTCACACCAAGCTGCTTACCTATTGCAGATTCAGTCTTCCCAGCCTGGTGAAGGTCTACAATTTTGTTTCTGGTGTCCTTTGACAGCTCTTTGGTCTTGGCCATAGTGGAGTTTGGAGCGTGACTGTTTGAGGTTGTGGACAGGTGTCTTTTATACTGATAACGAGTTCACACAGGTGCCATTAATACAGGTAACGAGTGGAGGACCGAGGAGCCTCTTAAAGAAGTTACAGGTCTGTGAAAGCCAGAAATCTTACTTGTTTGTAGGTGACCAAATACTTATTTTCCACCATAATTTGCAAATAAATTCTTTAAAAATCAGACAATGTGATTTTCTGGATTTTTTTTCCTCATTTTGTCTCTCATAGTTGAGGTATACCTATGATGAAAATTACAGGCCTCTCTGATCTTTTTAAGTGGGAGAACTTACACAATTGGTGGCTGACTAAATACTTTTTTGCCCCACTGTACAGGCAGAGTTGAGAGCACCGAGTGGGAAGGGAGGGAGGAGCAGACATGCTCCGATAGCTGCGAGGGAGACTAAAAGCCCATCTAGGGACAAATGCTGCAAGCATTATGATCCAAGCATAGGACTAAAGTTATGCAGTCTGTCTATGTTGTATCTGTCCCTATGAAATAAATAACCTCAACATCCCCATGTCCTTTACTGAAGATGGACAGAAACTGTATTTATATCTGAGTCAATCATATGTTAATGTTACTCTCTAAAGTCCTTCAACAAAAGCTTGGATGGAGCTGATGAAGGTGTGTCTTACTCAGATCATTCTCTTTTACCACTGCAGAGAAGGAGAGGTAGATGGCATGCCCTTGTCTGCATTTATATCAAGAGACACCTCTGAGTCACACGAGGACATGGACGTGTCTCTCTGAAGTGGAACAAACTGTACAGACACGTCTCAAGGATTGTCATCAGAGAAAAACATGTCGCCCTGTTCCAGTTCTCTTAACCCCCAAAATGCTTGTTTCATTGGAACTCCTTGTTAAACAGAGAGAAGCACGTGGGATCCAAAAGGACAATAAGACCAGAACCCATGACACAGCTTCAAGGGTCAGATTGTCTCTGTGTCTTCAATAAAGACATGTGGTACAACGTGT
The DNA here is from genome assembly GCA_006937955.1 of Pachypanchax playfairii. Lineage (NCBI taxonomy): Eukaryota > Metazoa > Chordata > Actinopteri > Cyprinodontiformes > Aplocheilidae > Pachypanchax > Pachypanchax playfairii. Next base: position 9,313 of record SSNP01000357.1, read on the forward strand.
TACTGACATCTACTGGTAAAACATGCTGCAACAGTCCTGAACATGACAGATACTGAGACGGATCAGTTTGGGCATGATACCAGAATCCACCACGAGTTCTACAGACTTCCAGAAAAGATCCTGTAACCTGCCGAGATCAGCAACGTTCTAATGGCCTTAGAACAAGAACATCAGCTGAGTGTCATGAGAAGAATCTGGATGGAATAGGGATCGAGCCTGATGGTGTGAGTCCTTATTGTCCTCAAGTTTCATACTGGTAAACTGTAACTTGTGTGATTTCAACAGAAAAAATCTGCAGTATGATGAAGATGAGTGTGTGTGTGGGGGGTATTTACCAGGACATTCTCCTTCAGTAATGATGATGTTGTCCAGAGCCGAGTCACAGAACTCAGTTAGTCCTCTTTGAGCCTCAAACACGATCTACAGAGAGAAATCCTAGTGAGTCACATGACAACACCAACAATAAGTCTGTTTCCACCAAATATCCTCAGCATTTTTATTTCATTCTTACTAAGGTAACACGTGATTTCAAAGTTAAATTGTAGAGGTTTTATCAGGTAGACTTCCAGCTTCATCTGTACAGACCTTCTCATTTTATCTGAGTAAATAATAATAATCATTGATACTTTATTGATTCCTCTTGGGAAATTATGTCATTTATCTCATTCTCATCTGTGAGCAGCAGAGGGCAGCACTCTGGACAGCAGTTTCAGGGTTCAGCAACTTGCCCAAAAACCAGTGACCTGCCGGGACTCGGGACCCAACCCTGATCTCCCAATAAGAAGATGACCCCCTTCTCCATTAGGCTACAACCACCACCAAATCCTTTTCAGTACAATTACAAATAAAACAATAGTGAGAAGCAGAGATAATAAAAGCCTTGTCTTTCTGAAGGAATATCCTGAAGAGTTCTGGTTTCAGATCAGTCAAGAACAAGTTTATTTTAGTTCTGTGGAAAAGTGATAAAACTCTTGTTCCAACAGAATTTCACAATCAATCAATCAATCAATCAATCAATCAATCAATCAATCAATCAATCAATCAATCAATCAATCAATCAATCAATCAATCAATCAATCAATCAATCAATCAATCAATCAATCGTTTATTTAAAAGGGGACAGTGCAATTTAATAAAACACATGATTACACATGGTTAAAAAAGCCTGAATTATCCAGAAGGCTAGTTTTCATCTGTAGTCCACTGGCCTTGATGTAAGAACGGTGATAAAATTAGAGTTAAAAAGAAGAAGAAAAAGAAAAGAAAACATCTGTACAATCTAATACAAAACACAATATATTTAAAATAAAATGCATTACAACATGACATTTTACCATAGCATAAACACAGGTTTACTTTTAATGTTGGTAACTCTAGGAGTTGACAAGCTACATTTTCAATATTTTTATGAAGGTCTTGTATGTTGTGTTTAACCTCCTCGGGTACTGAGTTCCACACATCGGCACTCCTTACTGACCAGGCCACCTTACTGAAAGTGCTCCCCGCTGCTCGAAAAACAATTTGATTTTCTCAATAAGAAGGCATGTAGCCATTTGAGTGGAATGCTTGGATCTGAACCCAAACTGCATGGCGTGGCGAGAGGGGGAGCTGCTCTTTAAGTGATGGACCATCTGCTATGCCACACATTTTGCTGCAATTTTGGAAATGACTGGAAGAATGCTTATTGGCTGGTAATTATGCAGATAAGTTGCATCACCAGATTTAAAGACAGGAGTAACAAGAGCAGATTTCCAGGTCTTTGGGAAGTGACCTGATGAAATTGAAAGATTAATGATTGAGGCAATGGGAGTGGCAAAAACTGAACCTAGCTCATTGAGCATGTTTGGGTCCATTCCAGAAATATTAAATGAACAACTTTAGTCTCAGTAATATTTGTAATGTTGAAGGGCTGCGTTTCAGATAATGCAGGGTATTCCCTCCTTTGCTTTACTGTAAACTTCCCAGACATGTCAGACACAGACTCAATGAAGTGTTTGTTGAGAGCCTCATCCATCATTTGAGGTTCTGTTAAGATGTTTCCCTTTAATTGAATTTGCATTAATTTTGTTTTGGTTTTTTAAGTACCTCCCAATAGTTTGTTAATATACTTCCAGGTTATTTTAGAACTCTCCCTTGTATTATTCAAGGCAGTAATGAAGAAGTCAGCTTTAGATTTTCTGATTTCTTTCACTACCCTGTTTCTCAATGAGATAAATTGGTGTCTGTTGTGTCCTAATTTGATTGTGAGCTTCAAGGAGTGATCTCTTTCTTTCAAGAGTTTCAAAATAGATTTATTTAACCAGGGGAGGCCATTCTCCCTAGCTTTTAGTTTAATTATCCGTGTAAATTGTAGAATAATTTGTTGTATTTTATTGGTCATACTAACACAATCCACATCTACATTTTTGCCAGTGAGCAATTCTTCACATTTTATTTCTTGGATTTAATCTTGGAAGTGTTGTTGTTCCTGTCTTGGTATCCTGTAGAATTCAGTGGTGGCTAAAGGTCTGAAGCACTTTTGATTTAGTTTTCTTGTGACATTATAAGATTATGATCAGATATTCATCTGAGCATATTGTATGACTTTAAGATTCTATCTGGCCTATTCGTAAAAGTTAAATCAATATGGCTGCTGGTTTGTTATTCTTGTAAGGCCATTAATTACCTGAGTCATATCCATATTCTCCATAACTTTTTCCTAATTTTTCCTGACTTTATTAACTTCCCAATTAATATTTAGTCGCCCATTATTATCACTTCTTTTGCAAGATTAAGTGGTTTCAATAACATTTCTAGCTCTTCAAAAAAAAAATCCACATTTCAGCCGGACCTCTGTTCCTGTAGAAATGTACGTTTGGATTTTACAGTGTGTCTCTGATGTAACAACCAGAACATTAAATCAATCAGAACCGTCCAGCCCTGGTTCTGGACCAGTGGGCCCAGAGTAGCAGTAAACACTGATGAAGATGCTTTTGCTGTCACACAGGCTAACTGAGTGACTGCTGCCTAGCTAACTCTGTTTTACCATGTTCCACCTGGACAGCACCAAAACTTAGAATAAAAGATTCATCCTTCAGTCTTTAATAAAGACTCTGCTGGATGGATTCTATCTCACCGTGACACTCTGACTGCTGGGTTTGGAAACCGTGACTGTTCCATTCATCCAGGATGGACTCTGAATGCCAGTCTTACTCCAGACCTCGGATTCACCACTGGAGGTCTTCATCAGTACCCTCAGCACATTCTGTCTGTCGTTACCGTACATGTAGTACTTGAACTCCACACAGATGTTAGACACTGGTGAGGAGATGAGGGGGCTCAGCAGACGTGCTTTTTGTCTGTTAGACACGTTGTCACTCTCATGGTAAATATAGTAGCCCTCTGAAAACACAACAGGAAACGTCACCAAACAGCTGTTTTTATAACAGTAGATACACAGAAAGCATGCTGACCTCCATCGGGGTAGTCTCCACTGGGACCAGTTCCTGGTGTTGGAGTTGGACCTCTGTGTCGAGTCCAGTCACTGTTATCTGTGGTGTCCTGACTGAACCTGCAGAAGGGTTCACTGTCCTGGTTGAAGTCACAGGAGGTCAGAACTACAGCTGGAGAAGCACAACATGTAGCAGGAAGATCAGCTAGCTGCTTCTTCATCTAACAAACTGATTCTACATGCAGCAGACACCAAATACAGCGGAGGGGTGAGCTAACAGAAACTTTATACAGGGGTGGTCCATGTATATAGATACACCTTAATAAAATAGGAATGGTTGGTGATATTAACGTCCTGTTTGTGGCACATTAGTATATGTGAGGGGACAAACTTTTCAAGATGGGTGGTGACCATGGTGGCCATTTTGAAGTCGGCCATCTTGGATCCAACTTTTGTTTTTTCTATAGGAAGAGGGTCATGTGACACATCAAACTCATTGGTAATTTCACAAGAAAAACAATGGTGTGCTTGGTTTTAATGTAACTTTATTCTTTCATGAGTTATTTACAAGTTTCTCTTTGTTCACAGCCATTGACATGCAGAAGAGGTTAACACGTGAGGAGCAGATCGAAATTGTGTTGATATCTGGTGAACTCAGTAACCGGGTCATTGCAGCAGATTTCAATGCAAGACACCCTACGAGACCACCCATCTCCCATGCTACAGTTAGCAAACTGCTTGCTAAGTTTCGTGAAACTGGTTCAGCGTTGGATTTGCCAAAATGTGGACGCATGAAAACTGTCACTAATGAAGAAACATCAGTGGCTGTGCTAGCTTCATTCAGCAAGAGCTCACAGTGTAGCATGTCACTGGAGAGTGGCATTAGTTGAACATCCCTTAGATGGATAATAGCTACTAACAAATGGCACCCTTACAAACTCCAGCTACTGCAGCATCTGAAGGAGGATGACCCAGATCGGTGCACAGAATTTGCAGAATGGGCAAAACAAAAATTGGAACGGGACCATCAGTTCACACAGAAGATTTTGTTCAGTGATGAGGCAAACTTTTATGTGAATGATGAAGTTAACAAACAAAACCACCGCTATTGGTCTGACACTAACCCACATTGGATAGATTCCTCCAAGACTGTTGGAACAAAAAAAGTGATGGTATGGTGATGGTATAGGGGGTACAGAGATAGTGGGACCATTCTTCATCAATGGAAACCTCAAGTCCACTGGATATTTGAAATTGCTACATGATGATGTGTTTCCCTCTTTATGCACTGAAGCACGTTCCCTGAGTTTTTCCAGCAAGATGGTGCACCACCACATTATGGGTGTCAGGTCCGAGCATTCCTAGATGAACAGTTTCCTGGAAAGTGGATTGGTCATCGTGGGCCAGTTGAATGGCCCCCAAGGTCTCCCGATCTGACCCCCTTAGACTTTTATCTTTGGGGTCATCTGAAGGCAATTGTGTATGGTGTGAAGATACGAGATGTGCAGCACCTGAAACTATGGTTGTGCTGGCATTTCTCCTGCAGTTTTGCTATCAGTGTGTGTGAAGAGTGGGAAAGAGGGTTGCATTGACAATCCAACACAATGGGCAGCACATTGAACACATTTTATAAGTGGTCAGAAACTTGTAAATAACTCATGAAAGAATAAAGTTACATTAAAACCAAGCACACCATTGTTTTTCTTGTGAAATTACCAATAAGTTTGATGTGTCACATGACCCTCTTCCTATAGAAAAAACAAAAGTTGGATCCAAGATGGCCGACTTCAAAATGGCCACCATGGTCACCGCCTATCTTGAAAAGTTTGCCCCCTCACATATACTAATGTGCCACAAACAGGACGTTAATATCACCAACCATTCCAATTGTATTAAGGTGTATCCATATAAATGGCCCACCCTGTACACTGGTTGCCATGGTGAATCATGTTATCTGTGTTCCATTCAGGAGGGATTCTTATATCCTCATGCACAAGTATAACTCAGGTTAACTTTGACTCAAAGTTGATTAACCTAATGCTTAACACCTGTGTTTTGAAACCGAAAACTCTGACCTTGACAACTGAGAGTTGGTCACCTTGAGTTCAGGTTTTGATTCAGAGTTTGTTGAACCAGCTTTCTAAAATACACCCCAGCTCAGTGTGATGGAGATCATGGATGAATCTACGTAAAAGTCTCTGAACTGTGTTCGATGGATGTGACTGATGGAGACATAATTACACTGAACCACCGAGGCTATCGGTAACTCCTGTATGTATTGATGTGTAGATTGTGTCTGAGCAGTTGGAGGTTAACTGAAGATAAAATGCTGTAAAGAGGTTCAGAACAACCTGAGGACATGGGGACAGACACACATCAGAGTTACAGGTGGACACATACAGCTCAGGACATGCACAGATAAAACTGATATGCAACATACCGTCAGCTCTTTGCTTCTCATATGGGCTGTAAGACACAGAAACAGAAAGAGTTAAACCATCAAAGGTTTGTTTACAGTTTATGTATGAATTACATACATGACACCACATGGTCCATCACCTGAAACATGAAGGTTCCATTTCTCATAAACCACTGAGCAGATTCAATGAGTCTCTCAGAAAGTCATCACGCAACCATAACCATGTAACCTAACTCTGAGTCAATTTAATCCAAGATGGCCACCACAGCCATTAAGACCTTAGAAACACACTGAACTTCATGTTTATGTAGCACATGCATCATTAACAGCATTTATGAAACTCATTTACATGAACTCAGTCTGAAACTGTGACGTTAAAGGCAGCAGCTGAGATGCAACCAGATGATTCCAACCCAACTGAGTTTCTACTGCCATCATATAGCTACAATAAGATAACACCAAGAGAACAATGTTCATGATAGATTACACCAGCTTCAACATCAAACATTGTTCAGATGAATCACAAGAAAACAAACATTTCTGTCAAGTAAGAAATAAACAAAGACAGAATTTAAGAGATAAACTACAATTAAAACTCCTCAGCAGGACTTTATAGAGTCCAGAGTGGTAAAACAGGGATCCTTCTCTAAAATGCTGACTTCAGGGGAGATGACCCACCTTTGCTGCACCTGTCCCAGCACACAGTGACTCATCCACATGAGCAGGATCAGAAGGTTGAACCTGTCCATGACCATCAGCAACAGAAGACAGAGAGCTGATCTCACCTGCTTTTATACCAGGTCAGGATGGAACCCACGTGGATGACTGAAGGTGTTGCTAGACGTGTCAATGAGTTACCCAGTGATAGAAATGATGAGGAATAGAAACAGGGTGTGATTCCTTTGGGTGGGGGTTTGCTGACCTCTCAAGGTTCAAGAGGAGGGTGGGGATGTCCATCAAACACTAAATTACTAACAAGAATCTGTACTGTGAACAAATTACTGTATAATAAACAGAATACTTTGATCACATGGACACACCCTTCGAGTATAACGAGCATTCTGAAAGCTTTATGGACTTTCTGCTCATTTACTTATCTGTTTTTTCCTTAAGGGTGAAGCAACATAAACAATGTCCTGTGTCAAATAATAAATCCTGACAAAAATAAAACACCTCAGCAATCTGACATGTGTGAAGGCATGGAAGGGGTATTCCTGTCTCCTGCAAACCCAGTTATTTCACTCATCATGTGTAGACTGATCTGAAAAAGCAAACAATTATCCGTGGTGGACAGCAGGGTTAAGCTAACGGTTTACACTGGAGAACTACTTTCTAATCTGTTTAGAAACCACCATGTTCACACCGTGGAATCAGCTTTTGTTAATATGTACTTATGAATCGGGTTAGTCATAATTTTGAACTTCATTCACTTTATTCCGGAATAGCGCTACAACTGGTGGCAGCTTGTTGGAGTAGCTCTGTGACTTAGCTAGCACTTGATAGCATGTTTTTGTTCTTTTTGATTATTTCTTGCTAGTTTTTTCTTCTGGAAATATTTTCTAAATACTTTTGTTCTGATTTGGGTGCTGTGCTGATTGAGTTTTTTGCTTGATTTGTCACTTTTTTGCCACTTGTTATGATGCATAACCATGGCAACAAGAGACTTGTTTACAAGAAAGAGCAACTAACTCACATTTCTAAGGATCAAATAATCCTCAAACTGAAACTCTGGATCCCTGATGAGCTCAAAAGAAGAAGACATGGATGCAGAGCAGGAGCAAAGTGAAGAGAGAGAAAGAGGAAGTTTAAACCTTCACTTCCATCAGTCATATTGACAAATGTGAGATCTCTTTGTTTACAAAATGGATGAACTTGAAACTCTGTTGAAGACCCAACCAGAATATCAGGAATGCAGCATCACGTGTTTTACTGAGACACGGCTAAAGGAACATATCCTGGACTCCAGCGTGTCTCTACCTGGCTTTCAAACAATATGAGCAGACAGAGATTTGAAGAGGAGTTTGTCATCTGCAGTCACCTGTTGGGGGCGGAGCATCAGAGTATGTGACATGAAGAGGCTGAACAGATGGATAAGGAGGACTGATTCTGTCCGGGAGACTGAACTGGAGTCTCTTGAGTTGAATGTCCAAAGGAGGATGAAGAACATGATGGAGAACCCTCATCATCCTCTTCACAACACAGTAACTCAACAACAGAGTGTCTTCAGTCAGAAGATTCTTCATAATCCACTGCAGCACAGACCACTACAGGAGATCCTTCCTGTCCACACCTAGAACCCTCTACAGGAGATCCTTCCCGTCCACAGCTAGAACCCTCTACAGGAGATCCTTCCTGTCCACAGCTAGAACCCTCTACAGGAGATCCTTCCCGTCCACAGCTAGAACCCTCTACAGGAGATCCTTCCCGTCCACAGCTAGAACCCTCTACAGGAGATCCTTCCTGTCCACAGCTAGAACCCTCTACAGGAGATCCTTCCCATCATCACCTAGAACCCTCTACAGGAGATCCTTCCTGTCTACAGCTAGAACCCTTTACAGGAGATCCTTCCCATCAACACCTAGAACCCTCTACAGGAGATCCTTCCTGTCTACAGCTAGAATCCTTTACAGGAGATCCTTCCCATCAACACCTAGAACCCTCTACAGGAGATCCTTCCCGTCTACAGCTAGAACCCTCTACAGGAGATCCTTCCCGTCCACAGCTAGAACCCTCTACAGGAGATCCTTCCCGTCCACAGCTAGAACCCTCTACAGGAGATCCTTCCTGTCCACAGCTAGAACCCTCTACAGGAGATCCTTCCTGTCAGGCCAGAGGTCTGACACCCAGGAGTCTGATGAAGGCCAGAGGTCTGACACCCAGGAGTCTGATGAAGGCCAGAGGTCTGACACCCAGGAGTCTGATGAAGACCAGAGGTCTGGGAGTCTGATGAAGGCCAGAGGTCTGACACCCAGGAGTCTGATGAAGGCCAGAGGTCTGACACCCAGGAGTCTGATGAAGGCCAGAGGTCTGACACCCAGGAGTCTGATGAAGGCCAGAGGTCTGACACCCAGGAGTCTGATGAAGGCCAGAGGTCTGACACCCAGGAGTCTGATGAAGGCCAGAGGTCTGACACCCAGGAGTCTGATGAAGGCCAGAGGTCTGACACCCAGGAGTCTGATGAAGACCAGAGGTCTGACACCCAGGAGTCTGATGAAGGCCAGAGGTCTGACCTAATGTTAAAAGTCTTCTTTCCTCTGCCTGCCTAGCTGGAAGAATAATCTGTCACCAGAATATCAACCAGTTGTGTTTTTCTAAAAGTTTCAAACCAAAGTTTAAAGTACTTTGCTGGAATGCTAAATGGAGGGTGTCTCTAACTGTATGTTATAGTTAGGTGTGGCAGCCAGGGGACTGACCAGCCATAAAATCTAATCTGATAATACTCTGCATCATTTCAAATGGGTTCAGTCCCTCTAGAACAATCAGTTCTGTTTTTGTGAGAGCAGCATGTAAAAATGATAAAGACTTTAGACCTTTAGACTCTGCTGATCTTTGGTGACTGTGCCTGAATCACAAAAAGATAACATTAGAAACACCAGTTGGTTATGACTGTGAATGTTTACATGTGGATGTCCCTATGTCATGCTGCTCTCTTTAGTGTCCTCCTGTAAAGTTTTCATAACAACATAGTTTGTGTAAGAGGGTGCAGTTGTGTTTCCTGATGCTCTCAGTAATAAAGGTTTTAATTAACGTGTTATTTTTTACTAATCACCCAATATGTAAAATGACTTTTTGAGAATTAGTGTCACATAATCACTATTGAGTTAAATGATTATGTTTGAAATGTCAAATCATAAATACAGTTTGTGCATGTGTGTGTAGCTGTGCGTGTGCACAGGTTTTATTTAGGTTGGCCCCTCCTGTTTTGTCTTACTTTAAACTTAGCATTCATGCTGACCTCGCCCCTTTTGCATCTGTTGCTGTGAGAGAGGTGGGTGTCCTTACACTGAATCATATTGAGTTTTTGTTCACAAATCAGTTGCAACCACAATATGAATATTGATGGACATTTGCTTGAAGACACATTTGAAACTTTCAATACTGTGGGAAAGTGTACTTATTTTATTTTCATTTTTTCATTAAGGACTGTTAGTGGGCATAACATGGCGGTTTTCTGCTTCTTTTGCTTTGTATCCAGAAATACAGTGGGGCAAAAACGTATTTAGTCAGCCACCAATTGTGTAAGTTCTCCCACTTAAAAAGATCAGAGAGGCCTGTAATTTTCATCATAGGTATACCTCAACTATGAGAGACAAAATGAGGAAAAAAAATCCAGAAAATCACATTGTCTGATTTTTAAAGAATTTATTTGCAAATTATGGTGGAAAATAAGTATTTGGTCACCTACAAACAAGTAAGATTTCTGGCTTTCACAGACCTGTAACTTCTTTAAGAGGCTCCTCGGTCCTCCACTCGTTACCTGTATTAATGGCACCTGTGTGAACTCGTTATCAGTATAAAAGACACCTGTCCACAACCTCAAACAGTCACGCTCCAAACTCCACTATGGCCAAGACCAAAGAGCTGTCAAAGGACACCAGAAACAAAATTGTAGACCTTCACCAGGCTGGGAAGACTGAATCTGCAATAGGTAAGCAGCTTGGTGTGAAGAAATCAACTGTGGGAGCAATTATTAGAAAATGGAAGACATACAAGACCACTGATAATCTCCCTCGATCTGGGGCTCCACGCAAGATCTCACCCCGTGGGGTCAAAATGATCACAAGAACGGTGAGCAAAAATCCCAGAACCACACGGAGGGACCTAGTGAATGACCTGCAGAGAGCTGGGACCAAAGTAACAAAGGCTACCATCAGTAACACACTACGCCGCCAGGGACTCAAATCCTGCAGTGCCAGACGTGTCCCCCTGCTGAAGCCAGGACACGTCCAGGCCCGTCTGCGGTTTGCTAGAGAGCATTTGGATGATCCAGAAGAGGATTGGGAGAACATCATATGGTCAGATGAAACCAAAATAGAACTTTTTGGTAGAAACTCAACTTGTCGTGTTTGGAGGGGAAAGAATGCTGAGTTGGATCCAAAGAACACCATACCTACTGTAAAGCATGGGGGTGGAAACATCATGCTTTGGGGCTGTTTTTCTGCAAGGGGACCAGGACGACTGATCCGTGTAAAGGAAAGAATGAATGGGGCCATGTATCGTAAGATTTTGAGTGAAAACCTCCTTCCATCAGCAAGGGCATTGAAAATGAGACGTGGCTGGGTCTTTCAGCATGACAATGATCCCAAACACACCGCCCGGGCAACGAAGGAGTGGCTTCGTAAGAAGCATTTCAAGGTCCTGGAGTGGCCTAGCCAGTCTCCAGATCTCAACCCCATAGAAAATCTCTGGAGGGAGTTGAAAGTCCGTGTTGCCCAGCGTCAGCCCCAAAACATCACTGCTCTAGAGGAGATCTGCATGGAGGAATGGGCCAAAATACCAGCAACAGTGTGTGAAAACCTTGTGAAGACTTACAGAAAACGTTTGACCTCTGTCATTGCCAACAAAGGCTATATAACAAAGTATTGAGATTAACTTTTGTTATTGACCAAATACTTATTTTCCACCATAATTTGCAAATAAATTCTTTAAAAATCAGGCAATGTGATTTTCTGGATTTTTTTCCCTCATTTTGTCTCTCATAGTTGAGGTATACCTATGATGAAAATTACAGGCCTCTCTGATCTTTTTAAGTGGGAGAACTTACACAATTGGTGGCTGACTAAATACTTTTTTGCCCCACTGTAAATGGTGATTTATTTCTCCAAACTCAACACGGTGTCACGGCTACTTACTACCAGTACAATGCAGACTAGCACCGGTTACATGGGGACCACCAGTCTTAATGAGGTGGAACAATGTTTTGTGTTAGGGTCTAAGGCTAAGGTGTAAGGATGTCCAGATCCGATCACGTGATTGGAAATCAGGCTCTATCACGTAGTTTCAGACTCTATCGGAATCAGACGTTACCTCCCGATCAGGACTTGGACATATATGTATATATATATTCTTATTAGTTTTTAAGCCTTTTCAACACCTTTTCATGTGACGTCAGTATCCAGGACAGTTTCCCTTCGCAACCCGCAGCCACCATTTTAATAGGGGATGCATTTCCATGACGACCGACTGCAACGTGTGTGAAAATGTGAATGTTAACAGTCCTGTAGTCTACACAACAATGAAGATGAGGACTTATAAAAACCTCGATGCGATAATGTTGAGAATGTTGCCACGTTAGCTCCACTAGCTTCGCTAGCCGCGTTAGCATGAGTTCCAGTGTTACAAAAGGTCAAAAAAAAAAAAAGTCAGCTTTATTTGTCAAATATGCTATATGCACGACACAAAGCACAGATGAAATTGGTTTCCTCTCAAACCAAAGTACAAACATGAAATATATAAAAACACCCATACATTTAGAAGAAAATAAAAAGTATAAAATATAAAAATAGTGCAAAATATAATTCAAAGGCACATGTGTAGTACAAAGAGAACAGTAGTTGTAGCAGAAACTGATGTGAGGATGTAAACAAAAGTGATTAAAGTGATTAAAGTGAGGTAGTGCGTTGGGGTGCAAGTAAGTGGTGGAGGGTGGAACATGGGATGAGTCCTGAGATCAGTCTGTGACATGAGGCAGGGGGCTGAGTGGGGGTAGAGCAGGGAGAGAGTTCAGTTTTCTGACCGCCTGATGAAAGAAGCTGTCCCTGAGCCTGGTGGTATTGGCCCGGAGGCTCCTCAATCTCCTCCCCGATGGCAGCAGGGAGAAGAGGCTGTGGGATGGGTGGGTCGGATCACCTGCGATCCTGGTGGCTTTCCTGGTGAGAAGTGAGTTGTAGATGTCCTGAAGGGGCGTGAGGGAGACACCAATGATCTTCTCAGCTGCTCTCACAGTGCGTTTCAGAGTCTTGCGGCAGGACACGGTGCAGGCGCCGTACCACACAGTGATGCAGCTGGTGAGGATGCTCTCGATGGTGCCTCTGTAGAAAGTGTGCATGATGGGAACCGGGGCTCTTGCTCTCCTCAGTTTGCGGAGAAAGTACAGGCGTTGTTGGGCTTTTTTGGCCAGTGATGCA
>SSNP01000357.1:25663-44895 GCA_006937955.1 Pachypanchax playfairii
GAATCGACATGAGCGAGCTACGGAGTTAACCTGCTCTTTGAAGGACAGCTGGTTGTCCAGTATGACACCAAGGTTTCTGGCGGAGGTTTTGGGGAACAGCGTGATGGAGTCAAGCTGCACGCTTATCTGAGGAGGTGATCTGAGGAGTTGAAGCTCTCTCTGACAGGGGACTCCGCCAGGCGTTCCCAGCAGACCCTCACGACTCGTTTGGGCCTGCCAGGCCTGACCGGCATCCTCCCCCGCCATCTGAGCCCACTCACCACCAGGTGGTGATCAGTTGACAGCTCCGCCCCTCTCTTTACCCGAGTGTCCAGGACAAGGGGCCGCAAGTCCGACGACACGACTACAAAGTCGATCATCGAGCTGCGGCCCAAGGTGTCCTGATGCCAGGTGTTAAGGTGGACACTCTTGTGCCTGAACATGGTGTTTGTTATGGACAATCCCTGACGAGCACAGAAGTCCAACAACAGAACACCACTCGGGTTCAGATCAGGGGGGCCGTTCCTCCCAATCACGCCCCTCCAGGTCTCACTGTCATTGCCCACGTGAGCGTTGAAGTCCCCCAGAAGGACGATAGAGTCCCCGGGAGGGGCGCTCTCCAGCACCCCACCCAAGGACTCCAAGAAGGGTGGGTACTCTGAGCTGCTGTTCGGCCCATAGGCACAGACAACAGTCAGGACCCGTCCCCCCACCCGAAGGCGGAGGGAGGCTACCCTCTCGTCCACCGGGTTGAACTCCAATGTACAGACGCCAAGCCGGGGGGCAATGAGTATTCCCACACCTGCTCGGCGTCTATCACCAGGAGCAACTCCAGAGTGGAACAAGGTCCAACCCCTCTCGAGGATGGTGTTCCCGGAGCCCAAGCTGTGCGTCGAGGTGAGTCCAACTATATCTAGTCGGAACCGCTCAACCTCACGCACCAGCTCAGGCTCCTTTCCAGCCAGAGAGGTGACATTCCACGTCCCTAGAGGCAGTCGCTGCAGCCGAGGATCAGACCACCAGGGTCTGGCCCGCCTTCGGCCACTGCCCGGCTCACACTGCACCCGACCCCTATGGCCCTTCCTGTGGGTGGTGGGTCCACTGGAAGGGTTTGTGTATATGAACACCACTAACTATTAATAACACAATACAAGTAAACACTTGAACACATATGATTAGTATTCTCCAATCAGTCTCTTCGGCTTTATGATCCTTCTTCGTACTCTGTCCTGTCCTCCTATTACCGGCATAACAGTTTTTATGTCAGGAGGTGTAACTGCAGGTGTAACAGCCGAATGAGTGGACACTCTCTTCCTTGGACCCGACCCTGCTCCAAGTCCTTCATTGCCTGTACGACTAAATCCATCCAAAGTTTCTCTCGGCACTTTGAGTAGATGATGACGATTTCTTCTCAGTGTACTTCCGTACTCTGTGATGACTACATATGACCTTAGTGTTGTTTCCTTGATCACTTTTGCAACAGGTCCCCACTTCCCATCACATCTCACTCGAACAACATCCTCTTTTGTAAGTGGACTCAGTAGCGGACTTGTTGTATGCTAAACTTTGCCTGTCTTGGCCTGTGCTGTGACTTTTCTTCTCTTCCAGGAGATGTGAAACAGAAGGTAGGCGCGTTCTCAGCTCTCTATGCATCAGTAGTTCTGCTGGAGATTTCCACACTCCAGTGGCGAAGCTCTGTAGTTGAGTAAGGCTCAGTATGGGTCACTTTTTTCCTCTGCTGCTTTTTTAAAAGTCTTTTGACAATGTGTACTCTCTTTTCAGCTAATCCATTGGATTGAGGTCACATGGTGAAAGCCATATTTTCCAGCAAAATCCTTGAAATCTTGGATGCTATGGTCCATTATCACTCACCCGAGTGACTGGAATACCATGTCTTGTGAAGATTGCCTTGCAGTGAGTAATCACCTGCTTTGCTGTGGTATCCCTCAGATGGGCAACTTCTGGATAGTTAGAGTGATAATCCATAATAACAAGATAGTCTTGTCCAGCTAGATGAAACAGGTCTGTTCCTACTTTCCTCCAAGGCTTGTCTGGTTTGTCATGCTTTATGATAGGCTCTTTTTGTTGCTGGTATTTATGTTGCTGACTCAATTCACAATGTTGTATGTAGGTGTCAATGTCCTTGTTCATGTTTGGCCAGTACATTATAGCTCTGGCTCTTCTCTTGCATTTTTCGATGCCCAGATGTCCTTCATGTATGATTTGTAGCATTTCTGCGCATCGAAACTGGTATAACAATCCTTTTACCTTTCATCAGGACTCGGTTGATCACAAACAGCTCCTCTTTGAAGTTTCAGTATGGATGAATCAGCTGCTGGTCTCCAGGTAAACAGATCGTCGTCATCCGTTGTAGCTCTCTCTATTTTTGTCCATCTCTCTGTGGAAACAGGCATGTACTTTTGCATCACATCCACATGTATCTGTACATCCTGCTCAGTGTTACTCGGACCAGAACAACTTAAAGATGCTATGCTGAATGCGTCAGCCATAATAAGGTGCTTGCCTGGTGTGAACTCAAACTTCAGGCTGTACTTTTGCAACTGAAGCATCAAACGTTGAATTCTTGGAGGTCTTTCTCATAAAGGCTTGGTTGAAATTGCGATCAACGGTTTATGATCAGTCTCCAACACCACATCTCTCCCAGATATATTCATGGAACTTTTCACATCCAAAAACTGCTCCTAATGTCTCTTTTTCTATCTGCGTATAGTTTCTCTCTGTGGCTGTCATGGTTCGAGAAGCCTAAGCTACTGGAAACCATCCATCATCATGCTGCTGTACAAGAACTGCTCCTAGACCTTGTTTTGAAGCATCAGTAGAGACTTTCACATGTAGAATTGGGTCATAGAATTTCAACACTGTCTCTTGTACCAGGCTGCATTTTAGCATACCACTCAGTGTTGTGCTCATGGTTCCATTCCCACTCAGTTTTATTTTCCAGCAGACTGTGCAGCTGACAGGTTTGGAATAAATCTTCCCACATAGCTGACTAAGCCTAATGCAAATCAGTCTTATCTTTGGGTAATGGCATGTCAGTGATTGCTCTCACCTTTTCAGGATCTGGTTGTAGTCCAGCAGCGGATAGCTTGTCTCCCAGGTATGTGACTTCACTCACTCCAAACTGGCATTTTTGTTAATTCAGTTTTAATCCAGACTGTTTTGCTTTAAACATCACCTTGGAGAGTCTTTCATCATGTTCTTTCTGTGTGGCTCACCATATCACCACATCATCCAGGAAAACTCCTACTCCTTCCATACCGTCCAACATCTGTTGCATAGTCTTGTGGAAAACGTCCGGTGCAGAAGCAATTCCAACAGGCATGCAAAAGAAAGCAGTGTCTTCCAAAAGGCGTGTTAAATGTGCACAATTTTGCACTTTCTTCATCCAGTTTGATTTGGTAAAGTCCAGAAGACACATCCAGTTTGGAAAAGACACGTGCTCCTGTCATGGCACTTATGATGTCTGACTTTGTGGGCAACTTGAAGTGTTCACGTTTGATCCACTTCTTCAGGTCTCTCGGGTCGATGCATAATCTTAGATCCCCGTTTTTCTTTTCCACTATCACTAGCGAGTTTACCCAGTCGGTTGGTTCTTTGATCCTTTTCACAATCCCTCTCTTTCAGCACTATTGGCACTTTCCTGGATGGGTGGATCACTGGCTCTGAATTATCTTTTAACTGTATTTTGTACTTGTGTAGAAAAAACATCCCACACTGTGAAAAACATCTTAGTATTTTTCCACCATGTCGCTTGTTGACTTCTGCCTTATGTTTTCATGTACATCCTTCTTGCTGAGTGTAGTACTGTCAATGACATGTATTCTTTTAATCAGCCTCATCTTTTCATTTGCCTTGAGACCAAGAATAGGCTGTCTGTCTTCCTCCACCAGAACAAACAATACCTCACATGAACAACCTTCTCCTTCAATAGTAGCTCTAAAAACACCTTTGTGTGGAACAGGCTGGTTATTAAAAGCTCTCAGGTTGAGTTTTTTCGGTCTCACCATAGGTCTTGGATTTATCCTGTTGTACTACTTGACTGGCAAAACATTTATTTGCGCTCCTGTGTCAATCTTTAGTGGAACATTTACTGAGTTCACTGCTAGATGAGCAATCCATTCCTCTTCATTGCAATCTGTTTTTATTAGTTCTTCTAAATAAACCAAGAGTACCCACATGCAACAAAGATGGCGGATTAGGTGCGCCGCCATATCTCAACTCAATGCAGGAAGTCAGATTTTCCCGACCGCGGAAATAAGTCTTCTTCGATGACGGTTAACCGGACCCGCCCACCCATCCGCCATATTGCTCATGGCAACAGAGCCATTTAGACAACCGAAGTAAGAGGTTTTTGCTTTGAAACGTGAATAAATGTTAAGAAATTTAGCATTATTTTTGATGTTCATTTACATAAAAACATGTTGCCAGTGTTTTATATTTTAGTTAGGAGTAGTGGTTTCGAAGTCTGTAAACCATTTAACACTTACAAACATTATTATGGCATTTCTTTGATGTAAATGTTCTTTATTTTTATAGCATTGCAAAAAGCTACACCAGTGCATGTATAAGTGGATTTAAATAAATCAAACACTGAAGTAATAATACGTTTCTCACTCTTTTCTCCCCGACTAAAATTTCAAAACTGACATTACATAAACATGTAAATCTTTACTGATCAATGTTCATCACTAGTCCATTACTAACACAAGTTATTTTAATGTAAACAACAAAAAGTTAATTCATGGATGTTTGTATCTTACATGTCAGACTGTGCCTACAATGTGCTATAGCTTTGATTATTAAACTTGAGAGTAAAAACTCAACAACATGATTCACTATGAATAAACCGGGACTTTAAGAACTATTAACGACTAAATATACCAGTTCAATAAAAGGTTGTTTATCAGCACGATTTAGGCCTCATCAGACAACACCCAAGACAACAAATTATTGAAGCACTCAAGTGTATTACTTTGAACTGAATAAGTTAATGTTATGATTTTTGAAATGTCTTTCATATACTTCTGAAGCCTACAGCAAACTTAAAACTATATTATTGGTGACTTAGTCCTCTCCTGCTTTCTATCTAATGCCCTATCACACAAGTGGTTCTCTCTACACCTTCCACTACAACTCAGTCCTGTTGAGCGACATCAGGTGGGACAGCAATGCACTGCTTGCTTGGGAAATTTAGAGTGACCAGTTGACCTAATTAACCTTCACTATGATGAATAATCAATTGTTTAACAGTATTATTTTCATCTCCATGTCAAAAATTAAAATGGCACTCTCCGATGAAAACAAATATTTTTATAACACCATCATGTGGAAAAATCAAGAACTTGACTTGAAGTTATCATTTTTGAAATAAACTTTATTCACACACATATACACACAAACACACGTGTGGCATTATGGTTGTTTAAGTGCCTCTGGATCACTCCATCACTAGAGGTCTTAAAATTGGGGCAGAGAGAACACCCAAAACCGGACGCCAACAGCCGTCGCTCCAGGAAGGATTCTTTTCCAATTATAGATATATGCATCTGAACAAGAAGAAGTAAACAGGTAAATTATTAGATATTACATTGTAATACAAGATAAGAGAAAGGGTATGGGAGGACAGTTACCCTAACCTACAGCTACCCTATATGAACATCATCATTGAAATGGCTTAAAAATGAAATATATTCAATCCATTCTATTTCTCTTTAAAGAAAAGTTGTTTCTTGTGGTCTGAAACTCTGTAAAAACATTAAATTAGTCATTAATGTAAACATTTCATCTCTGGTTAACTATTCATGCTTTATCATTGCTTGTACGGTACCAATATCTACCAAAATCTTTACAATAAAAAACTTTAAAGTATGATATTGATGCCAGAAGGAATTTATTTCATATTGTTGAAATACTTTATCTCTGTTCACATAGTTAGGCAAACACCGGGCAGGATATGTTTTGGTTCATATTTAGTAACGCAGAGAAGACAATAAATATTATGCCATGAATAAAATATTTACTCTTGCAAAGTCTTTTTATTATTTATGACGGCTTCGTCGACGAAGTTCCTAATCGTACAATTAATTACTCAGACAAACCCAGCGCACTCACACAACGTAACACAAGTTAAACTGTGAATAATTTAAGCACTTACGTTCTTTCTCTCGTAATCCGTGGTTTCATAACGCTGCCAACAACAAAAGACAACTGCAAGTTATTTTTCTTCTGTTCTTCTTCTGTTGCTCGCTATTTGCACTTCTTCTTTGGTTTCTACGTCTGTTAACTTCGCTAATACACGAAGAAGAACAAATTCCTGTTGAGGTCGCATTCAAATTCCGGGATTGAGTTGAGGTATGTCCGCCATCTTTGTTGCATGTGGGTGCCTCTCAAATAAACTGGCTCATCGTTGTCACTGTCGTTTGCAGGTTTTTCCTCCCGAACAGTATGTACTTTTTTCTTTGAAAAACAGCATCTTGCGTTGTGATTTTTCCCACCACATTTTCTGCAGTCTTGTCTTTAAGGATACGGACAAAGTACTTTCTAAAGTATGTCCACTTAGTTGTTGTTGTATCAGAAGGTTTTGGTTAGTGTAACAGGTCACATTGTCAGATAGTTTATCCAGGTTTGATGCTTCAAAGCAGGTCAGTAGTTCCTCCTTTGTCTCAGTCGTCCATCAGTCCACAGTTTGGACTCCAGGTTGTTTGACTTTCTGTCTGTGAGTAGAAGATGAACCCTGCAGTGATCAGATAGGCATTAAAACAAAATAAGAGTTCTTAAAGTGTTTTAAGAGCAGACTTAAGACTCACACTTTCAGTCTTAATGTGGAATTAATTTATGATTTATGTTAACGATTTGGGAGTTTATCTCTACAAAATAAATAAATAAATAAATAAAATAAAAATAAAAAATAAAAAACATTTTTTTGATACACTTGATGTCTCAGTGTCGGAATTAAACTGGACTCCAAACAGTCCGCCTCCTTATATTGTTTCCTTCTCTTTGATTTCTTGCTTGTATGTTCTCTCAATGTAAGTCGCTTTGGATAAAAGCGTCTGCTAAATGACAGTAGTAGTAGTAGTAGTAAATATCAAATGAATAATTTTTCATGTTAAATAAGTACTCCACCACATGTGGTCTTAACTAAAATGTTAATATTCCTATTTTCCATAAAACTAAACTGACCGTATACCCTCTTTTAACACTCATGTAATCATCTTTCTGGGATTATTATTCATTAACATGTAGGCATATTACACGAAATTTTCAAAGTTTATCTTTGAAAAAAAATTCAAATGTTATCAGCTGCAACAATCAGCTGCAAATCCTATAAAGTCGTGACCCGTTTTAAACAGCAACTATCAACTTGTCTTTGACTTCTGGTACAATGGTTTCCGTCTATGGTCTGCAGCTAGCGGACAAAAATTACATACAACTTTCACATTCTACATTGATGTAAGTGTGATGTTGTTGATTTCGTCAAACCATCATCAGTTAAAACAGGACAATAAACGATTTTATTCAGCCGTGTGCATCACAAAAAAATAACAAGTTCCGCTATGACACGTGACTTCCAGTATGGAGTTGAGGTATGGCCGCTCACTGTGGCTGCAGTTGGGTTCTCTCATTTCTGTCAAAAAACACTAAAATTGTTTGTTTATTTGTTTAAATTCCACCCTGCTCACTCTGATTTCTCCAAGCTGACATTCCGACTACATTGATACGATTCATCAACAGTTTCAGATAAAACTATATCCACTATTAGTTTGTTTTTACTGTTGTTTCTGCAGGTTAACAAACCCGCTTGAGCATTGTTGGCGGATCTTAATCAAAGTAATGTAAACGGATTTTGTTTTGTGTTATAACCTGAATCGGAGGGTACGTCACCGGTGTGCTGCGATGGCCGAGTGGTTAAGGCGTTGGACTTGAAATCCAATGGGATCTTCCCGCGCAGGTTCGAACCCTGCTCGCAGCGACTATTTCTTTATTAATCCGATCAAAAACAGTGACATTTGGTTTAACTTTTTTGGGAACAGGTCACTCAAAAGACGAATTATTGAAATGTTTTAATTCTCTTCACTCATGGATTCATATATATATATACCACATATAATAAATATAAACTCTAAGTTTATACAGTTACAGTTTGTTCTTTATAAAAACAACAAACAGTCCCTGTCCCCTGTCCCCTGTCCCAATACTCGCACTTGCGCCCTTCAAATGCGCATTCCCGATGAGGGGTGTAGGGTGTCCCTGCCCCTTTTGCTTGCCCCTTGATCCCTACTTCTTTGCAGATTTCAGTGAATCCACAATGCATTGTCTAGGTGTGTAATTACAACCGATTGATTCTGTTGGACAGATGTGTTACATATCTGTTAAAAAATCTAATTAATTAATAATGGTACTGACATGTATTTTCAGACATGATATACCAACAGTCTAATCATTTCTAGCATCAAAATAGGACAAACAGCGACCGGCACTGCCATTTTGGTTGTCATGAAGAACGCTGTGGCACGTAGTGCTCGCTGTCCTAATACTGCTAATATGTGCACACTTGTTCACTACACACCTCGAACCTTTATATGCACTTCTGCTAAGTGCTCTTGTTGGGTATTGGGACAGGGCCGCTGAAAACCAATCTAAACTGTGCCGGTCACAGGATTAATAATGGAGCTCAGATACATTCATGGCACTAGTTGATTAATGTTGCTGTAGGAAGTAAACAAAACTGTTTTAATAACAATTTATACAAACTGTTAAACATCAGGTGATTTTGTTTCATTCTTTTTTTTTCTCCAATCATCTAACTGCTATTATGTTTTAGACTAGTGGCATCGATGTATCTAAGCTCTATTAATAATCCTTGCTAATGATACCCAAATTTTCAATGGTAAATACGTTATTTTGACAGTCAACAGTGCATTTGGAGAAAAAGAAAAAAAGTGAAACAGTGAATATACAGTGGTGTCGGTCTGGAACAGAAAGGAGAAACATGGATGGGGCTTACGTGATCCAGAATCCTGAACAGTATGGAGGGGTGAGCAGAACCGGAGCGAACAGAACCAAGGACTGACAGAATTCAGTTCATTTTAAAAGAGTTTAAATTATTAAGTCACATTATTTCTTATGATATATTTTAAACACAGTAGTCCCTCATTTATCGCAGGAGTTACGTTCCAAAAATAACCTGCAATAGGGGAAATCCATAAAATAGTCAGCTTTATTTTTTACAATATTACAGATATTTTAAGTAAAACTCCTCATGACACACTTTATACACCTTTTCAGACAGGCATGGACATTTTCACTTTTCTCTCTTGTCTAAACACTCTCAAAGTAACCATAAGTCCAACTTTTAGTGCGATAGTTTTCTTCCTCTACCTTTTGGGTGCTATCGCAGGTGAATTTGATGGTACAGAACAATATTGTGGGTTTTTTGGTGTCAGACTGCTTGTGATTGAAGATTCATGTAAATTTGGGAAGCTGAACGCAACACATTCTGTACTACTGTACCAATCAGGATACAGAACACCGCGGTATAGCGAGGGACTACTGTATAACATAAATAATGCAGTATACAATATGTCTTATTTTATATTTAGTTCACTGAATCTGCAGGTTAGGTTGTCTTTAGTGATATTTAGGATCCAGCAGGTGTCACTAGACCAACACAGTATTGACACAGTGATGGTACAGTTTGGGCAATGTGTCACAATGCTTCATGAGGCCTCATCTACACATCACTAGTAACTGTTCATGACATGCCAGATGTGGGCGGCACAAAGATGTGAATTATAGTGAACATGCAGACAATTGGCTCAGTTTTGATTTTAACCAACAAGTAAAACCCCCATGGGAGGATTAATGACACATTTTTGTAGCTCTGCACACTTATTGAAAGAGGAAATGTTTAAATATGTACTTAATTACAACTTTTGGGCTGACGATTATTTGTTCTGGTTTGCCACCGTCTAAACCAGGTCACTAAACACCACAAGAAAAGACTCTTGTTCTTGCACCAGCTCTTGTTGTCTGAGCTCGGTGTCTGTCTTCCTGGCGAGCTGCATCTCCTCCANAGTTGATTAATGTTGCTGTAGGAAGTAAACAAAACTGTTTTAATAACAATTTATACAAACTGTTAAACATCAGGTGATTTTGTTTCATTCTTTTATTTTCTCCAATCATCTAACTGCTATTATGTTTTAGACTAGTGGCATCGATGTATCTAAGCTCTATTAATAATCCTTGCTAATGATACCCAAATTTTCAATGGTAAATACGTTATTTTGAAGGAGACAAGTCAGAGAAGAGCTTGCAACTATATACAACCAATCAGGATACAGAACACAACGCGCTGTAAAAAAAATGCAATATTAAAATAAAAAAATCAACTAAACAGCAAGGCAGTGAAAGGTGAACCGCGGTATAGCGAGGGACTACTGTATAACATAAATAATGCAGTGTAATATATGAAACAAAATGACATAAACTGTTTTATTTCTATTTAGTTCACTGAATCTGCAGGTTAGGTTGCCTTCAGTGATATTTAGGATCCAGCAGGTGTCACTAGACCAACACAGTATCGACACAGTGTCAATACAGTTTGGACAATGTGCCACAATGCTTCACGAGGCCTCATCTACCCATCACTAATAAATACTAAACTTTTACCAATATACTATAACAGCACTAACTATGATGGCACAGATACCCAAGAACAATCAACGGTCTAGCGTTGAGCTGTGGCCAAGCCCTGTCTTTTACACAGTCTAAGCAGTGTAGATGATGAGCAACAGCTGTGTCTGCTGGCAGTCCAAGTAATCACTCCTTGATGCCCACCATCTGGTGACTTGAGGGGAAGCAGAGCAGTTGGAAACAAAATACTAGGAGGGACACGGAGAGAGCTAGGAGAAACCAGAAAGGAGGAAGGTATAAAATAAAATAAAAAAACAAAACACAAGCTCGCTCCAGACACAATATATATCCGTAAACATGTGATCAATTGTATCTTTCGTGTAAAAGTCAAAAGGCACCGCTGGGATTCGAACCCAGGATCTCCTGTTTACTAGACAGGCGCTTTAACCAACTAAGCCACGGCGCCGGTGGTACACGCGACATACAATAGCACTTATAAAAGTAGACATGTTGGACCTGGGGTTCTACTTCTACAGGTGCTCAGGGTATATAGGGTGACCTCTGACCTTACCAATCGGACACTCTTCCTGGCCTTTTGTTTCTTATAGAAAAAACTTTAATGTTTGTGATTTAAATTAACATTTTGGTGGTTTCATTGACTAACTCGGGAATTCCCGGTGGGCGAGCTGCCACTAGGGGGCGCGGGAGGTGAAAATGTAATGGTACAGTGTTTTTTCCCCACACAATAAAGATGTGTAAATAAACATTTAATTTCTAAAACTTAAAGTAATTAAAATTATTATTACTTTTCAAAATGCATGACTTCTTAAAATGAAATGTAGAAGAATTTTTTTTCTTCTTCTACTCACTGTATATGTGCACCTCCGGCATGGCACTTGAAAATCCTCAGAATCTTATTTCCATAACCTGTATTATGATGACAGGATTTTATTAGCTCTATGGACATTAAATGGTCATATTTTAACATTTTCCCCAACGTATCTGCTTCCTGCCTCTGATACTGAGCCTGTCATCAATCTTCTTTGCTCTTAAAAGTGGAAGTTTGTTTGTAACTTTGTTACAGTGTTTCCGATTAATTCATCATGATCATTTGTGTTTTGGTCATTTGAGCTGATTAAACATGCCTCCTTTAATATAAATAAATCTCAACTTTTTTTCAACACTAACAATAAAAACGGAGCCATTTTTTTATGAAGATGTGGGGGGTTGGGGGTGCATCAACACAGTTGGGACATAGAAGGGGGTGTGCTGCTAAATATGTTTGGGAACAGCTGGACTATCAGATCCACATGTGTAATGTATTTATGAAGTATTTATTCTGAACTTGTGGGGATCTTCTGAAGGGAATGTGGTCTAGTTTTTATTCTCATGTATATCTAAAAGGGTGTGAACAGTGTTAGTTGTATATAGAAGTAATTCACCTATGATAGTTGTGACATTAGCTGCAGACACCTGGCGCCCCCTACAGGTCCCATGTCAGAACCGTCCCTCCCAGATGTGGTAAAAAACATCAGTCGAAATAAGCATGCTATGATGTCACACTACCATTCTTTCCATTTTTCATATGTGAACTTTTCAACATTTGATTCATCAGTCTTCCTAAAATAGAAACAGGCATATTTTCTCCAGTGTGTAATGTTTTGTTACTGTGAGTAACTTCCTGTAGTTTATCGTCTCTCCAGGCTTCTTCCAGCTTCCCCTCTAACCACAGAACTTCTGTCAATGAGGCAGCGTTTGTGCTCGTACCATCATGACTGCTCAGGCGTACACCTCAACCACACTAGGACATTCTTTAATAATGACACCAACCTATTTCTCATAGCAACAAGCTTCTAGTAAGAGAAACTGCTTTTGTAAATAAAAGAAATACATGTCCAATAAACTACATAGATTGATGTGAAACTATGTGTTTTTGACGTGTCTTAATCTGCTGATTTTTGGATTTTATTTGTGATTTTAACTCAATGGTTAGTTTTACTGTCTTATTTCTTTTATACTTCTGTTTTTTTTTGGTCTATTTCTATTGTACTTTGTCTGACTTTTTCCTTCTCTTTGATTTCTTGCTTGTATGTTCTCTCAATGTAAGTCGCTTTGGATAAAAGCGTCTGCTAAATGACAGTAGTAGTAGTAGTAGTAGTAGTAGTAGTAGTAGTAGTAGTAGTAGTAGTAGTAGTAGTAGTAGTAGTAGTAGTAGTGTACTGGTCATATTGTAAAGTGCTTTATAAATAGACATGACATGATCTTTAGATGGTCTTTAGGGGGCACAGGGGATATTTAGGGTTTTTTGTGCGTCTCGCCTGATCTAGACCAGGTGAGACGTGCAAGACTAAATAATCTTTCTGTGATCAGGTGTTTTCAATCAAATCAATCAAATCAAAAATACTTTATGAATCCCCGAAGGGAAATTAAGTGTTGTAGGTCAGTTCTTCTTCAGGGAGCAATGGTAGAAGGTTCTAGCTGTGGACGGGAAGGATCTCCTGTAGAGGGTTCTAGCTGTGGACAGGAAGGATCTCCTGTAGAGGGTTCTAGCTGTAGACAGGAAGGATCTCCTGTAGAGGGTTCTAGCTGTGGACTTGAAGGATCTCCTGTAGAGGGTTCTAGCTGTGGATGGGAAGGATCTCCTGTAGAGGGTTCTAGCTGTAGACAGGAAGGATCTCCTGTAGAAAGTTCTAGCTGTGAACGGGAAGGATCTCCTGTAGAGGGTTCTAGCTGTGGACGGGAAGGATCTCCTGTAGAGGGTTGTAGCTGTGGACGGGAAGGATCTCCTGTAGAGGGTTGTAGCTGTGGACTTGAAGGATCTCCTGTAGAGCGTTCTAGCTGTGGACGGGAAGGATCTCCTGTAGAGGGTTGTAGCTGTGGACGGGAAGGATCTCCTGTAGAGGGTTCTAGCTGCGGACAGGAAGGATCTCCTGTAGAGGGTTCTAGCTGTGGACAGGAAGGATCTCCTGTAGAGGGTTCTAGCTGTGGACGGGAAGGATCTCCTGTAGAGGGTTGTAGCTGTGGACGGGAAGGTTCTCCTGTAGAGGGTTCTAACTGTGAACGGGAAGGATCTCCTGTAGAGGGTTCTAGCTCTGGCCGGGAAGGATCTCCTGTAGAGGGTTCCAGCTGTAGACAGGAAGGATCTCCTGTAGAAAGTTCTAGCTGTGGACTTGAAGGATCTCCTGTAGAGGGTTCTAGCTGTGGACGGGAAGGATCTCCTGTAGAGGGTTGTAGCTGTGGACAGGAAGGATCTCCTGTAGAGGGTTCTAGCTGTAGACAGGAAGGATCTCCTGTAGAGGGTTCTCGCTGTGGACTGGAAGGATCTCCTGTAGAGGGTTGTAGCTGTGGACGGGAAGGATCTCCTGTAGAGGGTTCTAGCTGTGGACAGGAAGGATCTCCTGTAGAGGGTTCTAGCTGTGGACGGGAAGGATCTCCTGTAGAGGGTTCTAGCTGTAGACAGGAAGGATCTCCTGTAGAGGGTTCTAGCTGTGGACGGGAAGGATCTCCTGTAGAGGGTTGTAGCTGTGGACTTGAAGGATCTCCTGTAGAGGGTTCTAGCTGTGGACGGGAAGGATCTCCTGTAGAGGGTTGTAGCTGTGGACGGGAAGGATCTCCTGTAGAGGGTTCTAGCTGCGGACAGGAAGGATCTCCTGTAGAGGGTTCTAGCTGTGGACAGGAAGGATCTCCTGTAGAGGTTCTAGCTGTGGACGGGAAGGATCTCCTGTAGAGGGTTCTAGCTGTGGACGGGAAGGATCTCCTGTAGAGGGTTCTAGCTGTGGACGGGAAGGATCTCCTGTAGAGGGTTCTAGCTGTGAACGGGAAGGATCTCCTGTAGAAAGTTCTAGCTGTGAACGGGAAGGATCTCCTGTAGAGGGTTCTAGCTGTGGACGGGAAGGATCTCCTGTAGAGGGTTCTAGCTGTGGATGGGAAGGATCTCCTCTGGAGGGTTCTAGCTGTGGACAGGAAGGATCTCCTGTAGAGGGTTCTAGCTGTGGACAGGAAGGATCTCCTGTAGAGGGTTCTAGCTGTGAACGGGAAGGATCTCCTGTAGAAGGTTCTAGCTGTGAACGGGAAGGATCTCTTGTAGAGGGTTGTAGCTGTGGACTTGAAGGATCTCCTGTAGAGGGTTCTAGCTGTGGACGGGAAGGATCTCCTGTAGAGGGTTGTAGCTGTGGACGGGAAGGATCTCCTGTAGAGGGTTCTAGCTGTGGACAGGAAGGATCTCCTGTAGAGGGTTCTAGCTGTAGACAGGAAGGATCTCCTGTAGAGGGTTCTCGTTGTGGACTTGAAGGATCTCCTGTAGAGGGTTCTAGCTGTGGACGGGAAGGATCTCCTGTAGAGGGTTGTAGCTGTGGACGGGAAGGATCTCCTGTAGAGGGTTGTAGCTGTGGACTTGAAGGATCTCCTGTAGAGGGTTCTAGCTGTGGACGGGAAGGATCTCCTGTAGAGGGTTGTAGCTGTGGACGGGAAGGATCTCCTGTAGAGGGTTCTAGCTGCGGACAGGAAGGATCTCCTGTAGAGGGTTCTAGCTGTGGACGGGAAGGATCTCCTGTAGAGGGTTGTAGCTGTGGACGGGAAGGATCTCCTGTAGAGGGTTCTAGCTGTGGACGGGAAGGATCTCCTGTAGAGGGTTCTAGCTGTGGACAGGAAGGATCTCCTGTAGAGGGTTCTAGCTGTGGACAGGAAGGATCTCCTGTAGAGGGTTCTAGGTGTGGACAGGAAGGATCTCCTGTAGAGGGTTCTAGCTGTGGACGGGAAGGATCTCCTGTAGAGGGTTGTAGCTGTGGACGGGAAGGATCTCCTGTAGAGGGTTGTAGCTGAGAAAGGGAAGGATCTCCTGTAGAGGGTTCTAGCTGTGGACGGGAAGGATCTCCTGTAGAGGGTTCTAGCTGTGGACAGGAAGGATCTCCTGTAGAGGGTTCTAGCTGTGGACGGGAAGGATCTCCTGTAGAGGGTTCTAGCTGTAGACAGGAAGGATCTCCTGTAGAGGGTTCTAGCTGTGGACTGGAAGGATCTCCTGTAGAGGGTTCTAGCTGTGGACGGGAAGGATCTCCTGTAGAGGGTTGTAGCTGTGGACGGGAAGGATCTCCTGTAGAGGGTTCTAGCTGTGGACAGGAAGGATCTCCTGTAGAGGGTTCTAGCTGTGGACGGGAAGGATCTCCTGTAGAGGGTTCTAGCTGTGGACGGGAAGGATCTCCTGTAGAGGGTTCTAGCTGTGGACAGGAAGGATCTCCTGTAGAGGGTTGTAGCTGTAGACAGGAAGGATCTCCTGTAGAGGGTTCTAGCTGCGGACAGGAAGGATCTCCTGTAGAGGGTTCTAGCTGTGGCTGGGAAGGATCTCCTGTGGAGGGTTCTAGCTGTGGCCGGGAAGGATCTCCTGTAGAGGGTTCTAGCTGTGGACAGGAAGGATCTCCTGTAGAGGGTTGTAGCTGTGGACAGGAAGGATCTCCTGTAGAGGGTTCTAGCTGCGGACAGGAAGGATCTCCTGTAGAGGGTTCTAGCTGTAGACGGGAAGGATCTCCTGTAGAGGGTTCTAGATGTGGACGGGAAGGATCTCCTGTAGAGGGTTCTAGCTGTAGACAGGAAGGATCTCCTGTAGAGGGTTCTAGCTGTAGACAGGAAGGATCTCCTGTAGAGGGTTCTAGCTGTGGACTTGAAGGATCTCCTGTAGAGGGTTCTAGCTGTAGACGGGAAGGATCTCCTGTAGAGGGTTCTAGATGTGGACGGGAAGGAGCTCCTGTAGAGGGTTGTAGCTGTGGACGGGAAGGATCTCCTGTAGAGGGTTGTAGCTGTGGACTTGAAGGATCTCCTGTAGAGGGTTCTAGCTGTGGACGGGAAGGATCTCCTGTAGAGGGTTGTAGCTGTGGACGGGAAGGATCTCCTGTAGAGGGTTCTAGCTGCGGACAGGAAGGATCTCCTGTAGAGGGTTCTACAGGTGGACAGGAAGGATCTCCTGTAGAGGGTTGTAGCTGTGGACGGGAAGGATCTCCTGTAGAGGGT
The DNA here is from genome assembly GCA_006937955.1 of Pachypanchax playfairii. Lineage (NCBI taxonomy): Eukaryota > Metazoa > Chordata > Actinopteri > Cyprinodontiformes > Aplocheilidae > Pachypanchax > Pachypanchax playfairii. Next base: position 42,299 of record SSNP01000357.1, read on the forward strand.
TCTAGCCGTGGACAGGAAGGATCTCCTGTAGAGGGTTCTAGCTGTGAACGGGAAGGATCTCCTGTCGAGGGTTCTAGCTGTAGACAGGAAGGATCTCCTGTAGAGGGTTCTAGCTGTGGACGGGAAGGATCTCCTGTAGAGGGTTGTAGCTGTGGACGGGAAGGATCTCCTGTAGAGGGTTCTAGCTGTAGACAGGAAGGATCTCCTGTAGAGGGTTCTAGCTGTGGACGTGAAGGATCTCCTGTAGAGGGTTCTAGCTGCGGACAGGAAGGATCTCCTGTAGAGGGTTCTAGCTGTGGACAGGAAGGATCTCCTGTAGAGGGTTCTAGCTGTGGATGGGAAGGATCTCCTGTAGAGGGTTCTAGCTGTGAACGGGAAGGATCTCCTGTAGAGGGTTCTAGCTGTAGACAGGAAGGATCTCCTCTGGAGGGTTCTAGCTGTGGACAGGAAGGATCTCCTGTAGAGGGTTCTAGCTGTAGACGGGAAGGATCTCCTGTAGAAAATTCTAGCTGTGAACAGGAAGGATCTCCTGTAGAGGGTTCTAGCTGTGGACGGGAAGGATCTCCTTTAGAGGGTTCTAGCTGTGCATGGGAAGGATCTCCTGTAGAGGGTTCTAGCTGTGCATGGGAAGGATCTCCTAGATTGCAGGACTCTGACCTGTACTGAAAGTCTGAGGTGTACAGAGTGAAAAGAAATGGTGAGAGTACAGTCCCCTGTGGTGCTCCTATGCTGCTGATCCCCTGGTCTGTTTGTGAGGTAGTCCTTAATCCAGGTGATGGTGGAGGCATCCACCTGTGTCTTCTGGAGGTTTTTATGAAGTAAAACAGGCTGAATTGTGTTAAATACACTGGAGAAATAAAAAACATGATCCTCACAGTGCAGCCTACTTTGTCCAGATGACAGTGGGTTTGTTGAAGCAGGTGTATGATGGCATCTTCCACTCCAACTCCATGGCGATAAGCAAACGGCAGTGGGTCTTGAAACGTGCTTGTTTGCCTATTTAGCTGGACCAACAAGAGTCTTTCCAAGACTTTCATGATGTGGGATGTTAGGGCAACAGGCCTGTAGTCTTTAGGGGCCAATATGTGAGATGCTGATGGTGGAATGTAAACTGCTACTATAATAACACTGGTGAATTCCCTTGGTAGGTAATATGGACGAAAACCAACAGCCAAAAGTTCAATATCTGGACCGCAGAGACGGTATTTCACAACAGCATGTCCAGGATGACACCATTTTTTATTAAATAATATAGCGATCCCACCTACTTTTCTTTTGCCGCTCCTCTTCAAATCTCTGTCTGCTCGTATTGTTTGAAAGCCAGGTAGAGACACACTGGAGTCCAGGATATGTTCCTTTAGCCGTGTCTCAGTAAAACACGTGATGCTGCATCCTGATACTCTGGCTGGATCTTCAACAGAGTTTCAAGTTCATCCATTTTGTTAGCAAAGAGATCTCATATTCATCAATATGACTGATGGAAGTGAAGGTTTAAACTTCCTCTTTCTCTCTCTTCACTTTGCTCCTGCTCTGCATCCACGTCTTCTTTTTTTGAGCTCATCAGCGATCCAGAGTTTCAATTTAAGGATTATTTGAGCCTTAGAAATGTCCATTAACTGCTCTTTCCTGTAAGCAAGCCTCTTGTTGCCATGGTGATGCATCATAACAAGTGGCAAAAAGGCAAAAATCATGCTAAAAAAACTCTCAATCAGTTAGCACCCAAATCAGAACAAAAAAAAGTATCTCAGAAACAATATTTCAAAATAAAAAACCATCAAGAAACAGTCAAAAAAAACAAAAAATGCTAGCAAAGTCACAGAGCTACTCCAACAAGCTGCCACCAGTTGTAGCGCTATTCCGGATTATTATTCTTATTATTATTGGTGATCAGGTGTTTCTGTGATCAGGTGTGATCAGGTTGACCATAGGGACATGATGGATGTCTCTAACACAAACTCAGAACTTTCCCGGGAGTTTTTCCAGTCTGGAAACAGAAAGTGTGATGAAGCAGTGTCTGGCTGTCGGCCAGCTGGTCACTGCTCGCACGATTTAGCACAATCAAGCAAAATCCATGAATTCTTGATCCATGTCTTCAACGTGAGTCACATGGACAGAGTGTGTTTGAAAGGAAACAACAGAGGGAGACTTTCCATGTGCTTTGTCATGCTTTAGTCAGACGGAGGAGACGTGTGAGGAAAGGAAGTGTGTTCAGACTGTCATATGACATCATCGGTTGTGTGTGTAGGAGGAGGGTGGGATCCTGGAGGTCTGGTCTACAAAAACACAAACTGTGTCAGTTCTTCAGACTGAAGCAGCAGGAGCAGAAGGACTAGAGGAACAAGACCAGCTGTTTTATGTTTAAACATTAAAAGGTAAGAACCACAGAGTTGCTGTTATTACCTCCAACAGGAGGATCGTTTGTCTGTTAACAAGATACAGAAAAACATCTGGATGGATTTAAATGAAGTTTACTCCTGGATCCAGACAGTGATCCCATCACCACCAAAATCTAATGGATTGATTCTTCTACAATTGATCCTGAAAATGTCATCAGAGTCCATCCAGAGGTTTTGGTCTTGTTAACAGACTAACAAATC
>SSNP01000357.1:45037-58289 GCA_006937955.1 Pachypanchax playfairii
AGTGTTAAATTATAAATGAAGTCTAAAGAAAGTTGTTTGATTTCAGAAACGAGCATCTTAAAGTGGTCAAATACTTTCTGATGTGTTTCCTGTACAAACACACACCCCCCCACACACACTCACCGACTATCTCACACACACACACACACACACACACCCACAAGTGTGTTTTGGTATCCTTATGGGGACCGTCCATTGACTTCCATTGATTTTAGTAACTAGATTTATACCTAACCCAAACCCTTTTACTAACCTTAACCATTACTGATCTATAACTAACCCTAAGACTAACTAAAACTCTATTCACACCATACCTATAAACCTAACCCCTAACCCTAAAAAGGGGAGTCCCCCTCATGGGGACCAGGCTTCGGTCCCCACAAGAACCCTCGGACCCCAGAAAGATAGTAAAAGTCAGGAAACTGGTCCCCAGGAGGTCAGAAATACAAACCCACCCACACACACACACACACACACACACACACACACACACACACACTTCCAACACATGTTCTGAATACATGTTAACCAGCAACCTGTCTCTTTTTTCCCAGCATGCTTTGTGTGTACCTTTTTCTGTTGGTGGCGTTGAGCAGAGGAGTCCTGGGTTCTTTACAAGAGAAGCAAGCTGACTTTGGCCTGAAGGTCTTCTCCCAGCTGGCTCAGGGTTCTATGGACCAGAACCTGGCCTTCTCTCCATATGGAGTGACCTGCATCATGACCATGGCTCAGCTTGGTGCAAGTGGAAACACACAGAGGGCTTTAACTGCTACTATGGGCTTTTCTCTGAGAGGTGAGTGAATTTAGTAAAACATTCACATAAAAGTTCCGTCCACCTTAAAACTACCACGCCTTCACAACCTTCACAACATGTAGATGAAAGGACAGTTTGTCCTCCAGATCAGGTCCAAGGTGTTTATAGTTTAGAACTGATTCTCAGTCATGACAGGAGAGACAGCTGGAGGGTTTTTACTAAAGTAAATGATCATTTCTTTAGTTTTAGTTGTATTAATATTTAAGCAGGACGACCTGCACCAGTCAGTAGATCCCTTCACTACATGATGGAGGTCATCACTGCTCAGCAGGGACATGCTAAACGAGTCATCTAGGAATTTAACTATGTGATGACCTTCATGTTGCTGCTACACTCATTCATATATAAAACAAATAAAAGTGGTGAAAGGACACAGCCCTGAGGTGTTCCAGCAGAAGAGACAGAACATCGTTAACTCTTACATGTTGTGGCTTAAACTAGATTTATCTCTTTGATGAGATTGTGTTGTCCTCTTGCTGTGAGACAACAGTGTTAATCATCTATATCACTATGCAGCCTTGATGAACATCCAGTCTCCATCCTTAGCAGGCACAAGGCAGCGGTTCTGCAGTTTGAGAAACCAAGGCCATAAAAACAAAGTGTCCTTTGATGTTTTATAGAGCGTGGGATGCCTCGGCAGCAGCGGCTCATCCAGCGGGACCTGGCTACTGAAGAGGGTGTGGAGGTGGCCACGGGAGTGATGGTTGAGAGGAAGATGAGCCTAGAGAAGGGATACCGCCGGGCTCTGGCTAAGACCTTCCAAACCCACCCTCACCAGGTGGACTTTGCCAAGCCAGACGAGGCCATCAGCATTATTAATTCCTGGGTCTCAGACCACACAGCAGGTACTAATGTCCACCCAATGAATGAAGATTAAAGATAAAGACCTCAGACACATCCTATTGGTTCTTGCCAAGTTTACAGCTTTGGACAGGTAATTAGACTGCCTCAAAATCTCAGCAGGAATTCAGAAAGAATTTAAGAGACCTCGCAGGCCACGATAAGGGAACCAGGCCTGTAGAAAAACTAGAAGTTGGTGTAGCAGAAACTATCAAACAGAAACTCAGTCAGAATCACTAACTGAAAAGAAATACATGACGATATTTCCATCTGCAGGTCACATCCCTGAGTTTTTGGCATCTGGGACTCTAAGTGACGAGACTCGCCTGGTCCTTCTCAATGCTCTTCACTTCCATCGTCTGTGGAAGGTTCCGTTTGACCCCAAGCTGACACAGGAAAGGATGTTCCACTGTTCTAATGGCAGCAAAATACCTGTGAACATGATGAGGCTCACTAACTACTTTAACTATGGTGGGTTGGACCAAGTATCGAGACACCAAGTTCCGCATGTAGCACACCTGTCCACTTCATCCACAATGCCTTTCTTCTTCTTTTACAGGGGAATTTGTGACTACTGATGGAGTGGACTATGATGTGATTGAAGTACCATATGAAGGTGATTCACTGAGCATGCTCCTGGTGTCACCCTTTGAACCTGAAGTCCCACTCAGTGTTCTCAGTGCAGATCTGAGCAGCCAGAGGATTCAGCAGTGGAGGTCAGAGCTAAGACGCGTCAGGAGAGAGCTAGCCATCCCAAGGTGAGCAGCTGAGATCCATGAGAAATATGTTGATTATTACAAACCTACCAGTCTTCATTTGGACCATGTCTGTGTTGAACCAGGTTTTCTCTCAACTCTGATGTAAATTTAAAGACTGTTCTGGTTAACATGGGACTCGGAGGCATGTTCAGCCTGGCCACTGCTGACTTCACACGGATTACCTGTAAGTGGATTTCTCAACAGAAACAAACTTTTTTATCCACACTGTGAAAACAGATTTGTGTTTTTGGTCACTTGGATGTTGAAGAACATCAAACAGATTTTAGAATCAGACAAAGAACCAAAGCTTTTACAACATGTAGTTTTAATCCTCTCAGGCTCAAATTAAGATTTAGTAACTGTTGCTAATCTGCAACATCTCCCTGGACAGGATTAAAATGATATTTTCATTTATTAATTAGCTGTGATTAAACAGTTAATTGAACAATTAGCATCACATACAGACCTGATTACTGCCAGACCTGTTGGCTCAAATTGCTTGAATAGAACCTGTTTGACAACATGAAAACTCTCCAGTGTGTAAAATGTAAAGATGAGAAGAGCAATTCTCCACATAAACATTAAAGACTTATTAACAGTTATCATAAATACTTCATTTCAGATGTTGCTGCCAAAAACAAGCAGTTATTAAGTTTGTGTGCATTTACTTTTCCACAAGGCCAGGTTGGTTTGGAGGTTTGTTCCTCTCAATAAATAACATCATTATTTAAAAACCGAATGGTGTAGTTACTCAGATTATCTTTGTCTGATCAATAAATCTGTCTGATTATCTGAAACATACAAAAGAGATCTGTGAGGGGCAAATACATGTTTACAGCTTTGTGAATTAAACTACTGAACATTTTACTGTCCTACATTCAAACGACACTGTTTGAACTCTGACAGACTTTATTTGCTTTCTTATGTATTAATGAAACAATACTTGTATCAAGGTTAGTCTGTGGTTTACTGTGGCCTGTTCTGCTTTTCAAAACATATTCATACATCTTTAGACAGCATCATACAGCCATGAGGCCTTTACATGTGAGATATATGTGTTTCTCTTCCAGCTGATGAGAGGCTGTGTGTATCAAAGGTCCTGCAAACTGTCAAGATTGAGGTAAATGAGCAAGGAACAAAAGGAACATCTGCAACAGGTGAGTTCAGATCCCTTTCAAGTAGCATAGTCAGAAACTGCTGCTCATAGCCTTTACAGAATGTTGACAGAAACTTTACAAGCCTTTACAGAACCTTTACAAGCCTTTACACCTTTACTGAACCTCTACATAACATTACTTAACATTTACAGAGCCTCTACAGAACCTTTACAACCCTTTACACCTTTACTGAATCTTTACTTCACCCTTACAGAGCCTCTATAGAGCCTCTACAGAAACTTTACAAGCATTTACAGAACATTCACAGAACCTTTCCAGAACCTTTACAAGCATTTCCAGAATGTTTCCAGAACCTTTACAAGCCTTTAGAGAACCTTTACAAGCCTTTACAGAACCTTCACAAATTATTTACAGAATATTTACAAGCCTTTACAGAACCTTTACAAGCCTTTCCACCTTTACTGAATCTTTACTTAACCCTTACAGAGCCTCTATAGAGCCTCTACAGAAACTTTACAAGCATTTACAGAACCTTTACAAGCCTTTACAGAATGTTTACAAGCATTTACAGAATGTTTACAGAACCTTTACAAGCCTTTACACCTTTATTGAACCTCTACTTAACATTTACAGAGCATCTATATAGCCTCTACAGAACCTTTGTAAGCCTCTATAGAACCTTTACAAGCCTTTACAGAATGTTTACAGAGACTTTACAAGCCTTTACACCTTTAATCAATCTTTACTTAACCTTTACAGAGCCCCTATAGAGCCTCTACGGAACCTTTACAAGCCTTTACACCTTTACTGAACCTCTACTTAACATTTACAGAGCATCTATATAGCCTCTACAGAACTTTACAAGCCTCTGTAGAACCTTTACAAGCCTTTACAGAATGTTTACAGAGACATTACAAGCCTTTACAGAATGTTTACAGAACCTTTACAAGCCTTTACAGAATGTTTACAAGCATTTACAGAATGTTTACAGAACCTTTACAAGCCTTTACACCTTTACTGAACCTCTACTTAACATTTACAGAGCATCTATATAGCCTCTACAGAACCTTTACAAGCCTCTATAGAACCTTTACAAGCCTTTACAGAATGTTTACAGAGACTTTACAAGCCTTTACACCTTTACTCAATCTTTACTTAACCTTTACAGAGTCTCTACGGAACCTTTACAAGCATTTACACCTTTACTGAACCTCTACGTAACATTTACTTAACATTTACAGAGCCTCTATAGAGCCTCTACAGAACCTTTAAAAGCTTTTACACCTTTGCTGAACCTCTACTTAACATTTACAGAACATCTATATAGCCTCTACAGAACCTTTACAAGCCTCTATAGAACCTTTACAAAACTTTACAGAATGTTTACAAGCCTTTACAGAATGTTTACAGAGACTTCACAAACATTTACACCTTTACTCAATCTTTACGTAACCTTTACAGAGTCTCTACGGAACCTTTACATCTTTACTGAACCTCTACCTAACATTTACAGAACCTTTACAAGCCTTTACACCTTTAATGAACCTCTACGTAACATTTACTTAACATTTACAGAGCCTCTACTGAACCTTTACAGATTTTTTACAGAACCTTTACAGAATGTTTACAGAACCTTTACAGAATGTTTACAGAACCTTTACAAGCCTTTACAGAATGTTTTCAGAACCTTTACAAGCCTTTACAGAACCTCCACAAGCCTTTAAAGAAACTTCACAAGTCTTTACAGAACCTTCACAAATTCTTTACAGAAACTTCACAAGCCTTTACAGAACCTTTACAAGCCTTTACAGAACCTTTACAAGCCTTTAGAGAATGTTTACAGAACCTTTACAAGCCTTTACAGAACCTTCACAGAACCTTTATAAGCCTTTACAGAATGTTTACAGAACCTTCACAGATTCTTTACAGAACCTTTACAAGCCTTTTGAAAAGAGAACCTTGGTAGACTCTGCTGTATCCAATAACCTCAGCTGGTCTCTAAACACAACATTCCTCAAACACACACTTAATCTCACAGAGTCCTGAGACATTTAGAGCTGAGCTGCTGCTGCCTGAGGTCTACTCTGATCTGTTTCCTCATCTTGAGATGGACTCTGGTCTTCTCTGGTTTACTTATCATCCTGCTATGGGTTTAGGTCTTCACTGATCTAGTTTAGCTGCTTCGTTGTTGCAGAGTGTCAGGTTGCTGGAGCTTGTGTTTTGGTGAGTGTCAGTATATCATCAGGACTAAAGTTGGAGCTGCATGTGAGACGTTCAGCCTGGTGTCAATGATGTCCAGCTGTTTTGAATCTTTTAGTTGCTCAGGGTGAAACTTACTTCAGATTTACTGTTGTTGGGAGTTTTGTTTCTGATGTTAGTGGTGGAAATAAATTACATAACCACTGTAGCTCAAAATGTAATAAACACTTTCTAGAAATGAATGTTACTGCTGAGGTCATCCAAAACCACAAAGATTTTTTCCTTCTTGTTTCTCTATCAGCTGCTGTCATGTTCTCCCGCATGGCTGTACCGGAGATCACGCTGGATCGACCTTTCCTCTTTCTCATTCAACATAAGAACACTGGTAACTATTCTAATGAGTTTTTATTTCATGATTCGATTGGTGTTGTGCAGGTATCGATGTGTTTCATCTGTGTTCCAGGTGCTCTTCTCTTCATGGGTCAGTTCAACCAGCCTCCACAGCATTAACACCTGAAACACCGTGTGTAACGGTTCCTGCACACCTAATCACACCTGTGAGACTCATGGACTGTACAAAGTTTACTCCTAACAAAGTGACTGAAGCATTTATTTATTCATGATTGTAACTGCATTGAAACCAGGACAGACTGACAAGGTTTGGGACTGTTAGTATATTTGATGTTTACTTGTTTGTTGCAAAAAAAAGTTAAAATCAACAGAATGTCAAAGACAGTAATGTGCTTGTGAGACAATTTACTACAGACTGACTTCTGCCTGTATTTGTGCCAAAAAATACATTATTTATATCTTTGTGTAAAGATTGCAAACTACATTTTGTGCTGTCAATATTTTTGTTGTTACAAATATGCAATAATATTTTTTAAGTATTTCTATTTCTATTAAAGTTTAATGATTTGACTAAATTCCATCAAGCTTCTCTTTGAATTGTCACAGATTATGCAAGTTCTTTTCAAAGATGTGATTTAAGATGAAAATGATGAGAACAATTATTCTTTAAAAAGTTATTTTAAAGTATCATTTATACAGTAATAACGTTTTAGAAGAGTTCCAGTCAGGATTTAGATCATCATAGCACTGAAACAGCACTGGTGAAAGTTTCTAATGATATTCTCATGTCCTCAGACAGTGGACTTGTGTCTGTACTTGTCCTGTTAGATCTCAGTGCTGCGTTTGATACTATAGATCATAAGATCCTATTGAAGAGGCTTGAATATGATATTGGGATTCAGGGAACTGCATTAAACTGGTTTGAATCATATTTAACTGAAAGATTCCAGTTTGTTCATGTAAATAATGAATCTTCTTCATATACCAGAGTCAGTCATGGAGTTCCTCAGGGTTCAGTGCTTGGACCAATCCTCTTTACTATATACACTCACCGGCCACTTTATTAGGTACACCTGTCCAACAGCTCGTTAACACTTAATTTCTAATCAGCCAATCACATGGCGGCAACTCAGTGCATTTAGGCATGTACACATGGTCAAGACAATCTCCTGCAGTTCAAACCGAGCATCAGTATGGGAAAGAAAGGTGATTTGAGTGACTTTGAACGTGGCATGGTTGTTGGTGCCAGAATGGCTGGTCTGAGTATTTCAGAAACTGCTGATCTACTGGGATTTTCACACACAACCATCTCTAGGGTTTACAGAGAATGGTCCGAAAAAGAAAAAATATCCAGTGAGCGGCAGTTCTGTGGGCGGAAATGCCTTGTTGATGCCAGAGGTCAGAGGAGAATGGCCAGACTGGTTGGAGCTGATAGAAAGGCAACAGTAACTAAAATAACCACTCGTTACAACCAAGGTAGGCAGAAGAGCATCTCTGAACGCACAGTACGTCCAACTTTGAGGCACATGGGCTACAGCAGCAGAAGACCACGCCGGGTGCCACTCCTTTCAGCTAAGAACAGGAAACTGAGGCTACAATTTGCACAAGCTCATCGAAATTGGACAATAGAAGATTGGAAAAACGTTGCCTGGTCTGATGAGTCTCGATTTCTGCTGCGACATTCGGATGGTAGGGTCAGAATTTGGCGTCAACAACATGAAAGCATGGATCCATCCTGCCTTGTATCAACGGTTCAGGCTGGTGGTGGTGGTGTAATGGTGTGGGGAATATTTTCTTGGCACTCTTTGGGCCCCTTGGTACCAATTGAGCATCGTTACAACGCCACAGCCTACCTGAGTATTGTTGCTGACCATGTCCATCCCTTTATGACCACAATGTACCCAACTTCTGATGGCTACTTTCAGCAGGATAATGCGCCATGTCATAAAGCTGGAATCATCTCGGACTGGTTTCTTGAACATGACAATGAGTTCACTGTACTCAAATGGCCTCCACAATCACCAGATCTCAATCCAATAGAGCATCTTTGGGATGTGGTGGAACGGGAGATTCGCATCATGGATGGGCAGCCGACAAATCTGCGCCAACTGTGTGATGCCATCATGTCAATATGGACCAAACTCTCTGAGAAATGCTTCCAGCACCTTGTTGAATCTATGACACGAAGAATTGAGGCAGTTCTGAAGGCAAAAGGGGGTCCAACCCGTTACTAGCATGGTGTACCTAATAAAGTGGCCGGTGAGTGTATATGTTACCGCTTGGTAAAATTATTAGACAACATGGTATAAAATTCCATTTTTATGCTGATGATACTCAGTTATATCTATCAATGAAGCCTGATGAGACCAACCAGCTGCAGAGAATACAAGCTTGTCTTAATGATGTAAAATGTTGGATGACGCTTAAAAAGTAACTCACCCCCCTGCCATAGTGCAACCCGGCCCACTGTAGCTAGTGATCCCTAGAAAGTGGTGGGGACATGTCCCCTGCGTCCCTGGTTAAAATGGCGCCTATGGATGACATCACTTATAAAGAAAATAAGGTCTCAGCCAATAGCAATGCCTGATTCAAATTCAAGTGCTGTGTAACGTTTTAACCTGAAGAGGGCGCTCCACTAACGGTTTTAGGTAGAAAATACTTTTATTAAAATGTGCTAAAATACCAAAATTAATACCCAGAAATGTAGAAAGGACTATTAAACACTCATTTATAGAGTTTATCAGGAAAAACAAGTTGATTAGGGGGTAAGTTGATCTTTAAGTTTCTGTTCCTGAACTCAGAGGTTCTGATTTGTAGAATCTGAGCCCTTTAGGAACAAACTGTGCAGAACTCAGAGGTTCTGCAGGAGGTATCTTCCTGTCTCCAGTTCATGGTTCTGGTTGCTTCTGTTTTTCATAAATACAGTGGGGCAAAAAAGTATTTAGTCAGCCACCAATTGTGTAAGTTCTCCCACTTAAAAAGATCAGAGAGGCCTGTAATTTTCATCATAGGTATACCTCAACTATGAGAGACAAAATGAGGAAAAAAAATCCAGAAAATCACATTGTCTGATTTTTAAAGAATTTATTTGCAAATTATGGTGGAAAATAAGTATTTGGTCACCTACAAACAAGTAAGATTTCTGGCTTTCACAGACCTGTAACTTCTTTAAGAGGCTCCTCGGTCCTCCACTCGTTACCTGTATTAATGGCACCTGTGTGAACTCGTTATCAGTATAAAAGACACCTGTCCACAACCTCAAACAGTCACGCTCCAAACTCCACTATGGCCAAGACCAAAGAGCTGTCAAAGGACACCAGAAACAAAATTGTAGACCTTCACCAGGCTGGGAAGACTGAATCTGCAATAGGTAAGCAGCTTGGTGTGAAGAAATCAACTGTGGGAGCAATTATTAGAAAATGGAAGACATACAAGACCACTGATAATCTCCCTCGATCTGGGGCTCCACGCAAGATCTCACCCCGTGGGGTCAAAATGATCACAAGAACGGTGAGCAAAAATCCCAGAACCACACGGAGGGACCTAGTGAATGACCTGCAGAGAGCTGGGACCAAAGTAACAAAGGCTACCATCAGTAACACACTACGCCGCCAGGGACTCAAATCCTGCAGTGCCAGACGTGTCCCCCTGCTGAAGCCAGGACACGTCCAGGCCCGTCTGCGGTTTGCTAGAGAGCATTTGGATGATCCAGAAGAGGATTGGGAGAACATCATATGGTCAGATGAAACCAAAATAGAACTTTTTGGTAGAAACTCAACTTGTCGTGTTTGGAGGGGAAAGAATGCTGAGTTGGATCCAAAGAACACCATACCTACTGTAAAGCATGGGGGTGGAAACATCATGCTTTGGGGCTGTTTTTCTGCAAGGGGACCAGGACGACTGATCCGTGTAAAGGAAAGAATGAATGGGGCCATGTATCGTAAGATTTTGAGTGAAAACCTCCTTCCATCAGCAAGGGCATTGAAAATGAGACGTGGCTGGGTCTTTCAGCATGACAATGATCCCAAACACACCGCCCGGGCAACGAAGGAGTGGCTTCGTAAGAAGCATTTCAAGGTCCTGGAGTGGCCTAGCCAGTCTCCAGATCTCAACCCCATAGAAAATCTCTGGAGGGAGTTGAAAGTCCGTGTTGCCCAGCGTCAGCCCCAAAACATCACTGCTCTAGAGGAGATCTGCATGGAGGAATGGGCCAAAATACCAGCAACAGTGTGTGAAAACCTTGTGAAGACTTACAGAAAACGTTTGACCTCTGTCATTGCCAACAAAGGCTATATAACAAAGTATTGAGATTAACTTTTGTTATTGACCAAATACTTATTTTCCACCATAATTTGCAAATAAATTCTTTAAAAATCAGACAATGTGATTTTCTGGATTTTTTTTCCTCATTTTGTCTCTCATAGTTGAGGTATACCTATGATGAAAATTACAGGCCTCTCTGATCTTTTTAAGTGGGAGAACTTACACAATTGGTGGCTGACTAAATACTTTTTTGCCCCACTGTATCTGAAACAGATAAAAGTTGATGTGACTTTCTGGTTCCACTCCGCGACTAAAGTGTTTGAGCAGTTTCCTTTAGGAAATCATGACGCAGTGATGATACTTTTTAAAAATCCTTTAATTGAAACTAGGTAAGTAGGAAAACGCAGACCTTGAACCAGTGAGCTGAGTCCAGTTCAACATGTAAACCCATACAGAACTCTGGACTACAGGAGGAACAGCACATACTAGAAAAGCTGAATTCTACATATCGTTGCATCATTTGAGCAGATGTTGTTCTGCTACTTCACAAGTCCAGTTAAGTTTCCAGCTCACAGGACACACAACATGTTTCAATCAGTTAAAGCAGGACTCTCACGTGCAGTCAGGGTGCATTTAGTTCCAGTTCTTGAACTTCAGACCCTCATCGTACCAGGCCAGTGACATCGCTGGTGTTAGCCCAGTTCCAAACAGCAAGATCTCAGTGCAGGTGAGATGGTGCTGTGGGCCAGACATGTTCTGTTCAGCACACATCAGAGTCCTGCTGATGACAGCAGACTACAGGGACAGGTCTGCTCCTCATGCTGGGACAGCAGGACTGGTGTCCACCCCTGCTGGGACACTGCTGCTGAGAGCAGAACTGAACAGGGACAGCAGCTGCGCAGAGAGACGAGAGCAGGACCAACAGGTCAAACGTTTATTATATTTCAGTAACCATGTAAGTTCTGCTTCTGATCCTCAGACATGAACGTTTACATCCTGCTGTGGGGTTAGAACTCCAGATGTTTTCACACAGCTGTGAGAACAGCTCAGAAGGAATGTCAGCTTTGTTTCCTAACCTGTTTTTGTTGAGTCCACAGCAGCATGCTAACACTCTGCTAACCTGACTGATGTGAGCAGCTTCAAACCTCAATGAGGGCTCTTACAGAAGCTCCAGCTGCTAAACAACTGGACTAGACCCAGTCCACATTCAGTTCTGACAGGGTCTGTGACAGATGGTGGTTTTATCAAACTGCAGACGAGCATCATTCTGGCTGTCTGCACTCCACAGACCTGTAACAGCTTAAATACAACCCAAGACCTTTACTCACATCATGTAGATCACACACACACACACACGCAGACAGAGATGCATGCACGCACAGAGACACTCACACATGCACACAGGGACACACGCATGTACACAGAGACGCACGCATGTGCACAGAGACGCACGCATGTGCACAGAGACACTCACACATGTACACAGAGACGCACGCATGCGCACAGAGATGCATGCATGCGCACAGAGACACTCACACATGTACACAGAGACGCACGCATGCGCACAGAGATGCACGCATGCGCACAGAGATGCATGCATGCGCACAGAGATGCACGCATGCGCACAGAGATGCACGCATGCACAGAGACACTCACACATGCACACAGGGACACACACAGGCACACCAGCACATGCACGCAGGCGCACGCAGGCACACACAGTAAGAGAGAGAGAGAGAGGGAGAGAGCCAAAGGGAGATCAAAGAGCTGCTATATCTTTCCAACAGAAACAACGTTACAAAGACCCAAAAGCCAAAAACATGGGTACAGTCAGGTTCCAGTCCAGACTGTCCGCACTTGGTTTGGTGTCCTTAGTGTCTTTTGCTGTGGTCTATGCCAAACCCATCTCCTCAAGGACACTCCTGGGGGACTCGTCCTCCTGTCCAGTCAAACAAAAAGCTGTTATAACAAAGAAATAACAGATAAACAGTGAATGAAGACACTGATGATAATCACTCTTGATAACAGTCAGGTGTGTGACCAATGACAGTCAGGTGCGTGACCAATGACAGTCAGGTGCGTGACCAATGACAGTCAGGTGCGTGACCAATGACAGTATCAGAATGCAGCATCATGTGTTTTACTGAGACATGGCTAAAGGAATATATCCTGGACTCCAGCGTGTCTCTGCCTGGCTTTCAAACAAAACAGGCAGACAGAGATTTGAAGAGGAGCGTCAAAAGAAGAGGAGTTTGTCATCTGATCACATCTGCAGTCAACTGTTGGGGGCGGATCATCAGAGGAAGTGACATGAAGAGGCTGAACAGATGGATAAGGAGGACTGATTCTGTTCTGGAGACTGATCTGGAGTCTCTTGATATGATTGTCCAAAGGAGGATGAAGAACATGATGGAGAACCCTCATCATCCTCTTCAGAACACAGTAATAGTGCGTTCACACCGCCCAGCGCGTCCAGGCAGCAGGGCAGCTAGATTACATGTAAAGTCTATGTTACTAAGCAGCAGGTGTGCGTCGGCGCAGTGCGCGTCCACGCAGCTGCTGCTCAGACCGTCCGTCAAGGCGTCGAGGAAGCTGCTGCTTGAAGTTGGGAAAATTGAACTTTGGGGCAGCAGATGCAGGGCAGCAACCAATCAGCGACTCTTTTTACTGATCACTTCATCAACGGCTAGATCTTTCCGTCTACAGCTTGAACCCTCTACGGGAGATCCTTCCCGTCCACAGCTAGAACCCTCTGCAGGAGGTCCTTCCCGTCCACAGCTACAACCCTCAACAGGAGATCCTTCCCGTCCACACCTAGAACCCTCCACAGGAGATCCTTCCCGTCCACAGCAAGAACCCTCTACAGGAGATCCTTCCCGTCCACAGCTAGAACCCTCTACAGGAGATCC
>SSNP01000357.1:65851-70851 GCA_006937955.1 Pachypanchax playfairii
GTTTTACAAAAATATTTTCAGAGATTCAAACCCTTTGTTTGGAGTTAAGATTATTGGCAGTATCCTGATCCCATACTAAAGACCCTCTATCCTTCAGTGAAACCTGATCCAAGCACTTTGTTGGTGCTTTAGTCGGAATTAAACTGGACTCCAAACAGTCCGCCTCCTTATATTGTTTCCTTCTCTTTGATTTCTTGCTTGTATGTTCTCTCAATGTAAGTCGCTTTGGATAAAAGCGTCTGCTAAATGACAGTAGTAGTAGTAGTAGTAGTAGTAGTAGTAGTATAAATTGAAACATCAAGAATGGGCCAAGAAATATCTGAAGACAGATATTTAAAGGTTTTGTGGACTGATGAGATGAGAGTGACTCTTGATGGACCAGATGGGACGGGCCCGTGGTTGGACGGGCCCGTGGTTGGATCAGTAATGGACACAGAGCTCCGCTACGACTCAGACGCCAGCAAGGTGGAGGTGGGGTACTGGTATGGGCAGGTATTATTAAAGATGAGCTAGTTGGACCTTTTTGGGTTGAAAATGGGCTCAAAATCAACTCTCAGACCTCCTGCAAATTTTTAGAAAACACTTTCTTCAAGTCGTGGTACAGCAAGACGTCTCCATCTTTCAAGAAGACTTTGATTTTCATGCAAGACAACGTTCCATCACACTGCGTGGTCAGTAAAGGCCTTAAAGATGAAGAACTAATGATATGTCCTCCCTCTTCACCTGATTTAAACCCTATGGAGAACTTTTGGGCCCTTATTAAGCAGGACGTTTACAGTCAAGGTAAACAGTACACCTGTGTGAACAGTGTCCGGGAGGCTGTAGTTGCTGCAGCACTAAAGGTTGATTCTGAGCTGATCAAGAAACCGACTGACTCTGTGAATGGAAGGCTTGTGACTATTATGGGATAGAAGGGTGGTTATATTTGGTCACTGAGGTTTTCTTTTAGAAATTTCAGAAATGTTTATTTGTAAATTATGAGTTTGTTTATTATTCTCACTTTAACAGGTGAAAATAAACAAGTGAGATGGGAAAATCTTTCTTTGTCATTCAGTTGCATATTAATTCTGCAGACTAAAGGTGCGTTCACACCGGCGACTTTGTCAACGTCAAGCAACACTGATAACGTTCCAAATTTGACGTTTGAAGTTGAAGCTCATAACGCCTGCCAGTCAGAGCGCATAGGCGTTAAAGCTCGTAAAGCCTGACCGAAAAAGAGCGCGAAGGCGGGGCTTCCTTTGTTATGGGATGTTTGGAGCTATGGCGGATCATATTGAGACAGTGGCTTGGATTTATTTACTTCATAGATCTAGACAACGTCGACGTCGGGTGCATCAGCGCCGTTTGTGGATACACCCCATTCTTCAGATGCGTTCTGAGTTTGGTGAGTTTAACCATTTGCTCCAGGAGCGCTTGGATGAGGTTAATTTATCTTCCATTTTGGTTGATCCCGCTTCTTTCCGGCTACGTGCTGTGACGTCTTACGTCACTACGATGAGACGCTCTGATTGGTTGACATGCCGCTTCAAGAGCGTTATGACCGTCAAAAGTTTAGCTAGCTGAACTTTGACCTTTTCTAGCTTTTCAAGCGTCAACGCCTGAAACGCTAGAAAAGCTTGAAATGTTGCCGCTCATAACGCTCACAAAGCGACGCAGAGCCGTTGACGTCTGTCTGACGCCCGTCCACCATAAACTTTACATATAAACTTGCCGCTTATGAAGTTGATGGTTGGGCCGGTGTGAACGCACCATAATAGTTTCATAATACTGGTGTATATGTAGATATTCTCTTAAGAAAGTCAAAACTTCCCCTTTTTCCACTTAAATGTTCAGGTTTGAGGGTTTGTTAACATTTAGGATTGACCAAGAGCGCTGTAGTTGTACAATAACAAAATGTATCCTCGAAAATACAACTTACCAAATAATTCTGCACACTGTGTATACTGATCACACACACACTTATTTCCCTTATTTATACATGATGTAACAAAAACACATACAATGAGATCAGATTACCTTTTATAGACAATCTTTAGGTCCCTCCATTCTAAAAAGCTGCACATCTTTGGTTTGCGAGCGAGCACTATCTGCATGAGCTCCCTGACCATCTTCTTCTTGTCCCGTTCAGCTGTAGCTGTGTACCACTTCTGCAGCCGCAGTTTCCCCTGTCGACTGAACAGCAGCATGAAACGCATCTGCAGACAGGACATACAGCCACAACACTTCAGTCAATCTTTGTTCAATACAGGCATTTCACACACTGACTTCCACTAAACCATACTCCAACTTACAGCTGGGCGATATGGTCTAAAACTAAAATCTCCAATTTTATTCCTTTTAATTCAATTTACATTTTTTTCCAGATTTCTCCATGGTATATGGGTATTGTGTCTTTGGATATGGGCAAAGCGACCACTTCAATGACTGTTCTCCACCGTACCTCCTGTTATATGTTGCCATGTGCAAAGGATTCAGCTACAGTTAGCTGTTTTTAGCTAATGTCTGTTGGTCACTACGGTCTTTGTTCGTCTCAGAGAGACGGGAGTTGTCCATGTTCAGCTGGATGTCTCTGTTTCAGGTGTTAGAATATGTTTGTGGTGCTGCTGCCTTCGACTGTCATGGGCTTTATGTAAATGTTGCAGTGTGGGCTCTCTTGCTCCACGTGTGTCACAGAAAACTAATTCATTCTATGGAATGAACAAGGTTCTCCTGTTCCTACAGTTGTCTTTTACATGCTGATGTCTAATCTTACTGCTGATTTTGATCGTTCACGTGTTTTCACAGGGTAAAACTGCTGTTACAACTGGTTCTAACCAGGACTGTGAAAAATGTATCACATCTTTTATTTTGAAAGTCTTCAATCGTCATGACTACCCATCATGCTTTCAAAATGTTACATTAAACAGAAGAGGTGGTCTCTGGTTCCATCTATCTAGAACCTAGATTAAACAGAGGAGGTGGTCTCTGGTTCCATCTATCTAGAACCTACATTAAACAGAGGAGGTGGTCTCTGGTTCCATCTATCTAGAACCTACATTAAACAGAGGAGGTCTCTGGTTCCATCTATCTAGAACCTACATTAAACAGAGGAGTGGTCTCTGGTTCCATCTATCTAGAACCTACATTAAACAGAGGAGGTGGTCTCTGGTTCCATCTATCTAGAACCTACATTAAACAGAGGAGGTGGTCTCTGGTTCCATCTATCTGGAACCTACATTAAACAGAGGAGGTGGTCTCTGGTTCCATCTATCTAGAACCTACATTAAACAGAGGAGGTGGTCTCTGGTTCCATCTATCTAGAACCTACATTAAACAGAGGAGGTGGTCTCTGGTTCCATCTATCTAGAACCTACATTAAACAGAGGAGATAGAGTCTGGTTCCTTCTATCTAGAACCTACAATAAACAGAGGAGGTGGTCTCTGGTTCCATCTATCTAGAACCTACAATAAACAGAGGTGGTCTCTGGGTCCATCTATCTAGAACCTACATTAAACAGAGGAGGTGGTCTCTGGTTCCATCTATCTAGAACCTACATTAAACACAGGAGGTGGTCTCTGGTTCCATCTATTTAGAACCTACATTAAACAGAGGAGGCGGTCTCTGGTTCCATCCATCTATAACCTACATTAAACAGAGGTAGTGGTCTCTGGTTCCATCTATCTAGAACCTACATTAAACAGAGGAGGTGGTCTCTGGTTCCATCTATCAAGAACCTACATTAAACAGAGGAGGTGGTCTCTGGTTCCATCTATCTAGAACCTACAATAAACAGAGGAGGTCTCTGGTTCCATCTATCTAGAACCTACATTAAACAGAGGAGGTGGTCTCTGGTTCCATCTATCTAGAACCTATAGAGAACACGTAGATGTAGTCTTTTGTGTAGTTCTGAACTTAGTTCTCGCTTACTGATTCTTGACTTGCTGTCTTAAATAAAGCTGAAAGTTCTCTGTGGATCGTGCCTAACATGAACTTCCTGTCAGTAGATCCAGGTGTGGGTCACATACTAAATTTTCATAGAAGCTGGAAGCCTGCCTGTGTCACCTGCTGCAACACCGACTAGTCCCGGGACTAAAGCGCGGTACCGGTCCTTGTCCTAACGGGTCCCATGCGGAGAAAAGGCGGCGCAGTGAACCTTCATACTGCCACAAGGCCTGCTAGCTGACAGGTGAACGTCCTGTAGGTGGACCATTCCTGGAAACACACCTTACTAGCATTAGCGTGCTAGCACTTGATTCTTTGATCCTCACGAGGCGGTTTTACTTACCATCCTGAGTAGTTTCCGGACGTAACGTTAGAAACCAGGTGCTTTATACGGCGGTTAACGCTTGAGGTCCATTTCAGCTCCAGATTCTACAGCAACACGTACTGACTACCTGCCAAGGTACACACTGCAGAGCACTTCCGCCTCTGCTCGGTACTTCCGCCTCACCTTAGCATGCGCACTGGAGACTCCGCTGTCTTTATTGGATGAGTTCACAACTCGGACCCTTCTCACTACAAGAGGAGGCGAACCTTTCCCAGTTTGGAAAAGAAAGTCCAAATCTCCAGGAAAAGTTGTTATTTTTAAAGTAAACGTTTTAATCAATAACTAAATCAATGTTACTGCAAAAACCCGACACCCATCAGAGTAGTTTTTAATACTACAGGAATTCTTTATTTCTGGAGCTGCACACAGTCTTTAAAATTGTCAAGGCTGCAGTTTTACAAGCTTTTGGTATTTCCAAAGTACTTTTGAGTAGGCATGTACTTTCTAGACTCTTATTGTGAAGGATTGAACGCTATGATGCAGACTACACCAAAGTGTTCAGAATTGAATAGAATAAACAAATGAAACATTAGGAAATAAATTTCAAAATGAAATGATATTAAATCATTATATAGGCTAATGTGCTAATGAAATTGTGAAAAACTGAATTCATTTAAAATTAAATGCCTGTTATTTTGAAATATTTATCATTTCATTGTTATTTTCTATTATGTATATTCAAATTATATTATA
>SSNP01000357.1:75851-89469 GCA_006937955.1 Pachypanchax playfairii
CATCATCATCAACATCATCATTCTCATCATCATCCTCATCATCAACAACATCTTCATCATCATCAACATCATCATCCTTATCATGATCAACAACAAAAGCAACATCATCATTCTCAAATAAAAATCCACAATCAGCATCATGTTCACAACTGAGAGAGACTGCTGCAGGGCCAGGTACTCAAATCAGTTTACTTTCAGCTGGTTGGTCATCTTCCTCATCATCCACATGTGCAGGATGGACTTGTGTTCCAAAGTTTTTACTAATTGATTTGAATCTGGTCATTTTAAAGTTGGATTGAACTAAATATCTAAATAAGTCTGAATCTGAACTTGTTGATTTGAATCTGAACCTGTAGATGTGAATTGGATTTGTTGACTTAAACCTGGATCTGTTGATGTAAACTAGACTTGCTGATGTGAACTGGACTTGCTGATGTAAACCTGGACCTGTTGATCTGAATGTGGACCTGTTAATGTGAACCTGGACCCGTTGAATTGAACTAGACTTGTTAATGTGAACCCGGACCTGTTGGTGGGAACTTGGACCTGTTTAGGTGATTATGGATTTGCTGATGTGACCCTGGACTGTCATGTTATATTACTTGCTTACTAGCTTTTAAAGGCATGACCCAAATGCAGGGAGAATGCTCCACACATCAAGTATGAGATAAAATAACCAAATTTTTAATAACGATGAAAACAAAGCGCTGTTGAGGAAGCAAACTTATATTTCATTTTGAGGACATCCTGAGGCACAGGAGGGAAACCAATCCAACATTTACCCACAAGCGACATGACATAACTAGACACCAACTTATATACAATCAGGAACAAAGGAGAACTGATTAAGGAAACAGGAAACAGCTAAGGGAAGGGGGAGAACAAAGTTATTTGAGAACATGAGGGAAAACAGGAAGTACAAAGCCTACCAAAATAAAACAGGAAGTGGAGACAAGACGCGACCAAGGAACAGAATATTTGAATACTGGGGAGACAAGAAAGAAACAGGAAAATACAAAACACAAAACCCCAAAAAACAAAACCACAGATCTGGGAGGAGTTTGGAGAGGCCATGGGAAATGACGGTTGGCCTCAAAGAAATTCTGTCAAACCGTCCGACGCCTCAGGAAGGGGAAGCAGTGCTTCACTAACACTGTTTACAATGCATGTGGGGAGTTGCTGACCTTGAATGGGGACGTAGTTGCATTGTGGAAGGAATACTTTGAGGATCTCCTCAATCCCACCATCATGTCTTCCACTGAGGAGGCAGAGACATGGGTACTTGGAGGGGGACTCGCGTATCACCTAAGCTGAAGTCAAACCGAGGAGGCTGAGGAGTGTGATCCTCAGCCTCCTCGGTAAGGTCCACTCCAGGGTACTGGAGAGAAGAATCCGACCGATAGTTGAACTTCATATTGAGGAGGAGTGGTGTGTTTTTTGTCCTGGTCGTGGAACACTGGACCAGCTCTGTACCCTCCATCGGGGGCTCAAGGGTTCATGGGAGTTCACCCAACCAGTCCACGTGTGCTTTGTGGATCTGGAGAAGGCCGTAGGCCCTGGGACATCCTGTGGGAGGTGCTCTGGGAGAATGGGATATGAGGCTCTTTGCTAAGGGTGGTCTGTTCCCTGAACAACCACAGCAGGAGCTTGGTTTGCATTGCCGGCAGCAAGTCAGACCTGATCCCAGTGTATGTTGATCTCCGCCAGGGCTGCCCTTTGCCACCGGTTCTGTTCATTACTTTTATTGAACACCAAGTCGCCGGAGGGGGTCTGGTTTGGGGACCAAAGGATCTCATCTCTGCTGTTTGCAGATGATATTGTTCTTTTGGCTCCATTGAGCCAGGACCTTCATTGTGTGCTGGATCGGTTTACAGCCGACTGTGAAGTGGCTGGGACGAGAATCAGCACCTCCAAATCCGAGGCCATGGTTCTCGACCGGAAAAGGGTGGCTTGCCCTCTGCAGGTCGGTGGAAAGTCCTTGCCTCAAGTGGAGGAGTTCAAGTATCTCGGGATCTTGTTCACGACTGAAGGGCAGATGGACCGCGAAATTGACAGATCGGTGCAGTGTCTGCAGTGATGCGGTCGCTGTATCAGACTGTTGTGGTGAAGAAGGAGTCAAAAGGCAAAGCTCTCAATCTACTAGTCAATCTACATTCCAACCCTCACCTATGGCCATGAGATTTGGGTCATGACCAAAAGGACGAGATCATGGATACAAGCGATTGAAATGTGGTTCGTTCGCAGGGTGGTTGGGCACTTCCTTAGAGATATGGTAAGGACCTTGGTCATCTGGGAGGAGCTCATAGTAGAGCCCTTCACATCGAGAGGAACTAGTTGAGTTGGCTTGGGCATCTGTTCCGGATGCCTCCTGGGCACCTCCCTGGGGAGTTGGTCCGGGCGCGTCCCAGTGGGAGGACTCAGGGAAGACCTAGGACACACTGGCAGGACTATTTCTCTCAGCTGGCCTGGGAAAGCCTTGGGGTCCCCCCAGTTGAGCTGGAGAGCGTGTGTGTGGATAGGGAGGTCTGGGCATCTCTGCTCAGAATGCTGCCTCCACAACCCGGCCCTAGATGAAGCAGACGAAGAAGATGGATGGATGGATGGATGGATGGATGGATGGATGGATGGATGGATGGATGGATGGATGGATGGATGGATGGATGGATGGATGGATGGATGGATGGATGGATGGATGGATTTTAATGTGGTTGTTATTGGTGATGGACTATCTGGGAAACAAAAACTACAATAACATACCCAAAAATACAGAGACCCAACATGGACCTGTTGATGGGAAATTGACTTGCTGATGGGAACTTTGACTTGTTGACGTGTATCTGGACCTGAGTATGTGAACTGAACCTGTTGATGTGAACCTTGTCTTGTTGATGTGAACTTGACTTGTTGATGTGTATCTGGACTTGTTGAGATGAATCATGATTTGTTGACATGACCCTGGAACTGCTGATATGAACTTGACTTGCTGACCTGAACGTTGACTTGTTAATGTGTATCTGGACCTATTGATGTTACCTTGACTTGCTGATGTGAACTTTGACTTGTTGATGTTACCTTGACTTGCTGATGTGAACTTTGACTTGTTGATGTGAACTTGATTTGCTGACGTGAGCTTGACTTGCATGGAAAAACCTACAGGTGTTCAGTGGAGGGTTCAGTTAGACTGTCACGAGGAGAGCAATCAGCTGTGGATATTGGTGTTTGCTGCAGAAGATAGATGTTTGAAATCTTATTTCAGCTCAGAGTGACATACATGTGACTTCCTGTTTCCATGCCAGGTGTTCTTTAATGTGCAACTTACCCCCAATTCAACTTTTTTTGCTGATAAACTCTATAAATGAGTGTTTAATAGTCCTGTCTACATTTCTGGGTCTTGCTTTTAGTATTTTAGCACATTTTTATTCAACTATTCATTTAATACCAAAAACCGTTAGTGGAGCGCCCTCTTCAGGTTAAAACGTGACACTGCACTTGAATTTAAATCAGGCATTGCTATTGGCTGAAACCTTATTATCTCTAAATGTGACGTCAGGATTCTGCCACTATGGAGTATAAAAGAACTCGGTCTCGCCACAACTCCACTCAGTAGTGAGTGAGTTTGAACAGGAAGTGTATACGGCCTGAAGGGTTTTCTCTTCATGCTGAGATACTTTGATTTATACCTTGGACACCTCTCTGTAACATGCTTTTACTGCAGACAATAATGTGCAACAGTCACGTTCAGCTACACATGAGGCTGAGTCACAGATATTACACGAGCTAATCAAAATGTAGCTTTTGCTTTGATCAATAACTATATACTACGAAGGGAAAGGTCCCATTCTAAGACTACTACGAAGGGACAGGTCCCATTCTAAGACTACTACGAAGGGACAGGTCCCATTCTAAGACTACTACGAAGGGACAGGTCCCATTCTAAGACTACTACGAAGGGACAGGTCCCATTCTGAGACTACTACGAAGGGACAGGTCCCATTCTGAGACTACTACGAAGGGACAGGTCCCATTCTGAGACTACTACGAAGGGACAGGTCCCATTCTAAGACTACTACGAAGGGACAGGTCCCATTCTAAGACTACTACGAAGGGACAGGTCCCATTCTAAGACTACTACGANATGGATGGATGGATGGATGGATGGATGGATGGATGGATGGATGGATGGATGGATGGATGGATGGATGGATGGATGGATGGATGGATGGATTTTAATGTGGTTGTTATTGGTGATGGACTATCTGGGAAACAAAAACTACAATAACATACCCAAAAATACAGAGACCCAACATGGACCTGTTGATGGGAAATTGACTTGCTGATGGGAACTTTGACTTGTTGACGTGTATCTGGACCTGAGTATGTGAACTGAACCTGTTGATGTGAACCTTGTCTTGTTGATGTGAACTTGACTTGTTGATGTGTATCTGGACTTGTTGAGATGAATCATGATTTGTTGACATGACCCTGGAACTGCTGATATGAACTTGACTTGCTGACCTGAACGTTGACTTGTTAATGTGTATCTGGACCTATTGATGTTACCTTGACTTGCTGATGTGAACTTTGACTTGTTGATGTGAACTTGATTTGCTGACGTGAGCTTGACTTGCATGGAAAAACCTACAGGTGTTCAGTGGAGGGTTCAGTTAGACTGTCACGAGGAGAGCAATCAGCTGTGGATATTGGTGTTTGCTGCAGAAGATAGATGTTTGAAATCTTATTTCAGCTCAGAGTGACATACATGTGACTTCCTGTTTCCATGCCAGGTGTTCTTTAATGTGCAACTTACCCCCAATTCAACTTTTTTTGCTGATAAACTCTATAAATGAGTGTTTAATAGTCCTGTCCACATTTCTGGGTCTTGCTTTTAGTATTTTAGCACATTTTTATTCAACTATTCATTTAATACCAAAAACCGTTAGTGGAGCGCCCTCTTCAGGTTTAAAACGTGACACTGCACTTGAATTTAAATCAGGCATTGCTATTGGCTGAAACCTTATTATCTCTAAATGTGACGTCAGGATTCTGCCACTATGGAGTATAAAAGAACTCGGTCTCGCCACAACTCCACTCAGTAGTGAGTGAGTTTGAACAGGAAGTGTATACGGCCTGAAGGGTTTTCTCTTCATGCTGAGATACTTTGATTTATACCTTGGACACCTCTCTGTAACATGCTTTTACTGCAGACAATAATGTGCAACAGTCACGTTCAGCTACACATGAGGCTGAGTCACAGATATTACACGAGCTAATCAAAATGTAGCTTTTGCTTTGATCAATAACTATATACTACGAAGGGAAAGGTCCCATTCTAAGACTACTACGAAGGGACAGGTCCCATTCTGAGACTACTACGAAGGGACAGGTCCCATACTAAGATCACATGATGTAACTGAAGCTAATAGCGTTAGCTAACAGTGTACCAGTAGAGAAGAGCCTCATTCTATGCCGCCAATCCGCTGCAGGGCGAACTATCGGCTGTAAACGATACGGATCAGAGCTGCTCGTCTCATCCAAATATTCCTCCGTTTCACCTGTCCCTCTCTGGCGCGTGTCAGTCAGAGTGACATGTCAATCACAGCACAGAATGCCACGCCTCCTTAGTCCACCAGTCACTCCCATTGATCATGTTATTCTTTAAATCTCAGACTGTATCTGGGGAGGGGGGTAAGTTTTCCTTTAAGATNAGACTACTACGAAGGGACAGGTCCCATTCTGAGACTACTACGAAGGGACAGGTCCCATTCTGAGACTACTACGAAGGGACAGGTCCCATTCTGAGACTACTACGAAGGGACAGGTCCCATTCTAAGACTACTACGAAGGGACAGGTCCCATTCTAAGACTACTACGAAGGGACAGGTCCCATTCTAAGACTACTACGAAGGGACAGGTCCCATTCTAAGACTACTACGAAGAGACAGGTCCCATTCTAAGACTACTACGAAGGGACAGGTCCCATTCTAAGACTACTACGAAGGGACAGGTCCCATTCTAAGACTACTACGAAGGGACAGGTCCCATTCTAAGACTACTACGAAGGGACAGGTCCCATACTAAGATCACATGATGTAACTGAAGCTAATAGCGTTAGCTAACAGTGTACCAGTAGAGAAGAGCCTCATTCTATGCCACCAATCCGCTGCAGGGCGAACTATCGGCTGTAAACGATACGGATCAGAGCTGCTCGTCTCATCCAAATATTCCTCCGTTTCACCTGTCCCTCTCTGGCACGTGTCAGTCAGAGTGACATGTCAATCACAGCACAGAATGCCACGCCTCCTTAGTCCACCAGTCACTCCCATTGATCATGTTATTCTTTAAATCTCAGACTGTATCTGGGGAGGGGGGTAAGTTTTCCTTTAAGATCAGAACAAGGAAAAAGTAATGAGGTAAAGAAGGTAACCTATAACATTTAGAAACAGTCATGTGATCAAACATACTGTAGACTTGATGATGTGGTATGATGTGAGTTCTTCTCTCATTCATTTGCTCTTAATAATGTTCTTTTCATTATACACATGTGGAATTGTTGTTGTTTCATACTAAGTTATTTAAAGTTTTTATTTCTCTTCCAGATGCTGCTGGTGTCCATCAGCGCTCACGTTACTTCTTTCTGGCCATGACAAGATACTTCCTCACCTCAAGTGTTCTTACCCTCCTGCCCCTCCTCATGTTAGCATTCTCCATACCTTGCTCTCTAACTGCTCTTGGAGATGCTGATGTCCCACTCAGAGATATTCTCCCTGAACTTCCAGGGTCTGAACACATGGACCAGAAACAAACAGATATCAGAATACAAGAGGAGGATGAAGAAGACCTCTTTAAAGGGGTCAATCCCAGGGAATTAGCAGCTGTTTTGCTGGAGGCATTGAATAACTCTAATCCTTTACATGAGAGAGGGAGAAACGAAGAGCAGCATGATAGAACAGAAGAAGAGCCAGAGACCGAAGGGGGGGGGGTTAAAGAAGAGAAAGGAAGAACAGTTCGAGATAGAGACGGACATCAGAGGTTGGAGCTGCTGAATGTCTCACAGATGAAAGACAGGGAGAGAGATGAGGAAGAGGAGAGAAAGAAAGCCCTGGAAGAGGAGGAGAAAATGACTGAGAGAGTGAAAAGTCATGTGGTCCAGATCCAAATGCAGCAGTCCAGTGGTTCTGATAGAACGACAGAAAACGGTCCTGGTTTCCAGAAGGGATCATCCAACCCTGAAGAAGAGGAACAGCTAAACTCTGAAGAGCTGAAGAGTCTGGAGACTGTGATGAAAGAGTTTCCTCGCTTAAACACTAAAAGAGGGGACAATCCTGAGCAGAACCAGAGAGACAGCCGAAGTTTCAGCAGCTTCAATGACATCATACCAACACATAAAAGCAGTGATCTGTCCTGGTCTAAGAAAAAACTGAAATGGCAGGAGGAGACACAGAAAGCCCTGAACTTCCCAACATTCACAGGGACCAATTCTATCCATGAATCCACAGACAGCTTTTATAACGGCAAAGCAACACAGTCCACAGCAGAGCAAGAGACAGAAGACGGCTCAGAGGAGGAGGAGACACTGAGTCCTGAGGAGGAGGAAGCTCAAGCTAAAGAGGAACAGGAGGAGATGATGAGACAAGTAGCAGAGGCACAACGAGCCAAAATGGAGGAAGAGAAGTTAGCTGACATAGCTTCAGATATGCTGCTGCGCTACATGGTCAAACAGAACAATGGTAACAAGAAGTATGGCTCACCTCTGCCTAACGCTGCTGAGGACAAGAGATCTAATGAAGACCAGGAGGTGACAGAGGACGAGGACATTGACCCCCAGACCATTGACAAGCTGATCGAGATCTCCAGCAAGCTGCACCTCCCTGCTGATGATATAGTGGACATTATCACTGATGCAGAGAAGAAGAAGAAAGACCTGCCACCTGAGATCATATCACTCTGGCACAGTAACCCATCAACGCTGTCTTCCTCGTCTCTTTCTGGTTGGAGGAACAATCAGAAGAGCCTTTCAGGCCCTAAGCAGGCATCTCCTGCTGCAGACCTTGTTCAGACCTGGTTTCAGGAGAGAAAACCAGATGCTTTACTGAGAAAACCTTTCAAACCTTTACCAGCGTATCACCGTTTCTGGCCTGAACCTGTGGAGCCTCTGTCTCTGCCCTTTAAACAAGACCGCTGGTTCAAGTCCCCCAAGTCTCTGTGGGCTGTCTACCCTTCCTACCCTTACACCTTCTCCTACTACCAGAAGAATTCCTACCTGGACCACTATCCATTCTACATCCACCCTCTTCTCAGGCCCAAACCTTACTACTACATGCCTAAACCTGCTCTTGTCCCCCGCACATTCTCAGGGAATTCTGTGGATGATACATTCATGTTCCCTCCCAAAAAGCGCTATCACAGCTGGGTCCAACCGCAGCTGAGAAAACCTCCCACACGCTTCCAACCAAAGTCCTACTTTATTGGCTACCAACCTCCAACATACCTCCTTCAGCAGAACAAAGATTCTTCTGGGACTGGAGCCCAACTAGACAGTAGTCATCATGATGACCTAGAAAAATACATCCAGCAGCTTCTCCTCAACAGACCACAGGCGCTGGGCTGAATGAGGGACAAGAGCAGGACATGAAGAGGGAGCAAGAAAAGAAACAAGCAGGAAGTTCTTTCTTTCTGTTAAATGTGACTAATGTTTTTGTCTTTTCTTTCTTTTCCTGTCCTTCTGTGTTGATTTGGACATGATTTTTTTACTCCATAAAGAAGTCAATTTGAGCACAATGAAACAGAATCATTCTGGGATGAAGACCTGCATCACATCGTGGCAGCACAGCTTGAAGAACCATCCCTGTTTGGACCTTTTCATGTCCTTACATGAGGGTGTGTTGGACACGCAATGCTTTGGTGAATGCTTCAAGCAATTGATGATCAATGACACTGGCCACATTTCGACTCACAATCTCACATTAGTGAGATGGGACATGTAACATATGGATCATGTGACCTCAGGTAATGAAAGAGGATGCAGTCAACATTAAGGTGGTGTAATGCTGGTTCTGGAGTTCTGTTCAGGAGGTTCAACACGCTTCTGTCATAATTCATCATTTCCTATGATTTTACATTCAGTGTCCAAAGATTCACCAGGTATAATAATACTTTTATTGATCCTCTTGGGGAAATTATTTCTCTACATTTGACCCATCCATGAGAAGCAGAGGGCAGCCATCAGGGTTCAGTATCTTGCTCAAGGACACATAGCCTTCTAGGACCCGGGATCAAACCCTGAACTCCAGATCAGAAGATAATCTCCTAAAATAATCTAAAACGTGATCACTGTTTGTTTGGGTTGACACTGTTTTGTATTCAATCACTCCCCCAGATTGTTGAATGCAGGTGTTTCAGTCATTTCCACTGCCACACCTGCATAAAACCCAGCACTGGACTTTAGAATCCTTCTGCTGCCTGTCTGATGGGGGCGTCTGGGTTTGGTGAATGGTACCTATCTGACTGCATTGTGAAGGATTATTGTGGGGGGTTGTATTTCAGGGGTCAGACTCCGACCCTTAGTTTCAATTAATTAGAACAGAGACCAGGAACCAGACCTTCTGATCCAACATCAGTATGTAGCCATGCAAATGTGCTACTGGAAGAGGGTTCATAAATTAGTCTTCTCTCCTGTTAAAGTCAGTTTTGAGAGGAGCCAGTTTTCACAAATAAACCACAAACAGCCCAGAGGAACACATTAACATCACATAATGGTTTGGATGACTCATCCTTTTGCATAACTTTAAGCACCTTGTTGCCATGGAACCAAAGCCTTGCTTGTGTGTGGAAATCAGTATGTTACAGCTGATGAATCTGGAGGAGGCTGAAGCTGGTGTTTCCTCTTCAGTCATTGGCCACAAATTATACTTAACATATTTTAAACCAGATGGACAATAAGCTCCTGTTCAGTCATTTATTTAATCAAAGAACTGCACAGTGGTGCAGTGCTTATTAATACTGTTTCACATCAACAAGGTCCTGGGTTCAAAACCATGCAGGACCTTTCTGCATGGAGTGTGCATGTTTTCCTCGTGCATGTGTGGGTTTTCTCCAAGAACTCCAGCTTCATCCTACAGAATTAAAACATGCAGGTTCAGTTCACTGCTGAGTCGGAACTGACCCTAGGTATGTGTGTGTGGTTGTGTCTATGTGGTCATGAGATGGGCTGGCAATCTCTCCAGGTGTGACCCCACCTCTAACCCAATGACATCCTGAGACATAGACCAGCCCTCCATGACCCTGAAGAGGAAGAACCAGCTCCAGCCTGTAACTGAATGGATGTTGATGATCTGTAGCCAGAGACCTTTTATTCTGCCATGTTCTTGTGTATGACATGAATGCTGGGGTTTTTAGCATGATGGTGACCTTTGCAACCACCTGAGGCAAAATCATTTCTGCAAGCTAGAACAGGATCCTAACGCAGAAATAAAGTGATAAGATTGTCACTGAGACGCCAGTCAACAGGGACATAAATGAAACATAAGAGACGAAACTCCACCATTAGTTTTATGAACCTTATGTTTATCTGTGAGACTGAAGAGAAACGGGCTGATACAGGTGGATACAGGTGAGGGAACAGAAGAACAGGTGGATACAAGTGTACAGGTGAGGGAACAGAGGAACAGGCTGATATGGGTGGACAGGTGAGGGAACAGAAGAACAGGTGGATACAGGTGAGGGAACAGAAGAACAGGCTGATACAGATGTACAGGTGAAGGAACAGAAGAATAGGTGGATACAGGTGAGGGAACAGAAGAACAGGCTGATACAGGTGTACAGGTGAAGGAACAGAGGAACAGGCTGATACAGGTGTACAGGTGAGGGAACAGAAGAATAGATGGATACAGGTGAGGGAACAGAAGAACAGGCTGATACAGGTGGACAGGTGAAGGAACAGAAGAATAGGTGGATACAGGTGAGGGAACAGAAGAACAGGCTGATACAGGTGTGCAGGTGAAGGAACAGAGGAACAGGCTGATATGGGTGGACAGGTGAGGGAACAGAAGAACAGGTGGATACAGGTGAGGGAACAGAGGAACAGGCTGATACAGGTGGACAGGTGAGGAAAAATAAGAATATGTGTATACAGGTGAGGGAACAGAGGAACAGGCTAATACAGGTGGACAGGTGAGGGAGCAGAAGAACAGGTGGATACAGGTAAGGGAAAAGAAGAACAGGCTGACACAGGTAAGGGAACAGAAGAAAAGGCTGATACAGGTGAGGGAACAGAAGAACAGGATGATACAGGTGTACAGGGGAAGGAACAGAGGAACAGGCTGATACAGGTGTACAGGTGAGGGAACAGAAGAATAGGTGGATACAGGTGAGGGAACAGAGGAACAGGCTGATATGGGTGGGCAGGTGAGGGAAAAGAAGAATAGGTGGATACAGGTGAGGGAACAGAAGAACAAGTTGATACGGGTGGACAGGTGATGGAACAGAAGAATTGGTGGATACAGGTGAGTGAACAGAAGAACAAGTTGATACAGTTGAGGGAACAGAAGAACAGGCTGATACAGGTGTACAGGTGAAGGAACAGGCTGATACAGGTGTACAGGTGAAGGAACAGAGGAACAGGCTGATACAGGTGGACAGGTGAAGGAACAGAGGAACAGGCTGATATGGGTGGACAGGTGAGGGAACAGAAGAACAGGTGGATACAGGTGAGGGAACAGAGGAACAGGCTGATATGGGTGGACAGGTGAGGGAAAAGAAGAACAAGTTGATACAGGTGGACAGGTGATGGAACAGAAGAATAGGTGGATACAGGTGAGGGAACAGAAGAACAAGTTGATACAGGTGAGGGAACAGAGGAACAGGCTGATACCGGTGGACAGATGAGGGAACACAAGAACAGCCGTATACAAGTTAGGGATTAGAAGACACAGGTTCATACAGGTGAGGGAACAGAAGAACAGGTTGATACGGGTGAGGGAACAGAGGAACAGGCTAATACAGGTGGACAGGTGAGGGAGCAGAAGAACAGGTGGATACAGGTAAGGGAACAGAAGAACAGGCTGATACAGGTAAGAGAACAGACGAAAAGGCTGGTACAGGTGAGGGAACAGAAGAACAGGTGGATACAGGTGAGGGAACAGAGGAACAGGCTGATACCGGTGGACAGGTGAGGGAACAGAAGAACAGCCGGATACAAGTTAGGGAACAGAAGACACAGGTTCATACAGGTGAGGGAACAGAAGACACAGGTTCATACAGGTGAGGGAACAGAAGAACAGGTGCATACAGGTGAGGGAACAGAGGAACAGGCTGATACCTGTGGACAGGTGAGGGAACAGAAGAACAGCCGGATACAAGTTAGGGAACAGAAGACACAGGTTCATACAGGTGAGGGAACAGAAGACACAGGTTCGTACAGGTGAGGGAAAAGAAGAACAGGTGGATACAGGTGAGGGAAAAGAGGAACAGGCTGATACTGGTGGACAGGTGAGGGAACAGAAGAACAGCCGGATACAAGTTAGGGAACAGAAGACACAGGTTCATACAGGTGAGGGAACAGAAGACACAGGTTTATACTGGTGAGGGAACAGAAGAACAGGTTGATACGGGTGAGGGAACAGAAAAACAGGTGGATACAGGTAAGGGAAAGGAAGAACAGGCTGACACAGGTAAGGGAACAGAAGAAAAGGCTGATACAGGTGAGGGAACAGAAGAACAGGCTGATTCAGGTGAGGGAACAGAAGAAGAACTGGCTGATACAGGTGAAGGAACAGAAGGAGAACTGGCTGATACAGGTGAGGGAACAGAAGAACAGGCTTATACAGGTGAGGGAACAGCATCTGCATGTTTCTGTTTCAAAAATGCCTCTTTGAAAATGTGCGAGCATCAACTAAAAATCTACTTA
Source organism: Pachypanchax playfairii (assembly GCA_006937955.1). Classification (NCBI taxonomy): domain Eukaryota; kingdom Metazoa; phylum Chordata; class Actinopteri; order Cyprinodontiformes; family Aplocheilidae; genus Pachypanchax; species Pachypanchax playfairii. The sequence continues at coordinate 88,756 of SSNP01000357.1, forward strand.
AAAATCTTAAAGACTAAAGAAACTACGACGTCAGTACACAGTCTGAAACATGTACACAGTGAGTGTTGGTCCATCTAGATGTACCTTGTTGTAACCATGGCAATAAATGTGTTCACTTAATGTAAACATACTGAGCAGGACTACTTCTGTTATTCATAAGGAAACAAATAAAGTGAGGTTTTTTTTTTACCTTGATCCTGATCTTAAAGAGGCCATTTCATACAAATTCAATGACTTTGTGGTTATTTCTAAAGTATTAACCAGTAATATGAAACATTTTATATCTAAAAAACATCAGGAAACACTTATTAACAAACCTTTCAATATATCTGCGTCAAGATTCGTCTAGTTTTGGGCTGCAACTCATTCATATTCATTATGTGAATTTGCTGGACTCAGATTGGCTAACAAACTAGCCTAGGTAACATCAGACGTTCTCTTCCTGTTTGCTACGTCTTATGCTAAAAGCTTTTAGCCAGCAGCATGCTAGGTGTGGTTTCAACTGCAGGAGCTGATGAATACTAATGAACAAAGGAGTTGTGATGAAACAGATACAGGCCGTTAGAACTCAGGAAAACCTGGGAGTTACTGGCAGGACAGACAATGAGGTCAGTTTTGGACAGATTAAGCTGAAGGTGGCGATCCCTCATCCACACCGAGATATCTTTACTCATGTTGATGGTGGGAATAAATAAACTATGGATAAAAAAAAAA
>SSNP01000357.1:90025-151855 GCA_006937955.1 Pachypanchax playfairii
CAACATCAGACATCTCTCTTACTGTCTGCTATGTCTTATGCTAACAGCTTTTAGCCAGCAGCATGCTAGGTGTGGTTTCAACTGCAGGAGCTGATGAATACTTACGAACAAAGGAGTTGTGATGAAACAGATACAGGCCGTTAGAACTCGGGAGAACTTGGGTTTTATCACCACCTGCGTAGTTTGAGAGATAAAAACTGAAAGAGAAGTTGTTGACCTGTTTTCACACCCACTATGAAGGTAAGAACACCTGTGGAGCTAAAATATTCAACAGAAACCTCAGAAAAACTATTTTTAATCTCCTCTAGACTGCCAACATTTCAACAGTTTGTCAGCTGCTCCACCAGAGAAAACAAAACACTCGACTTGTTCTATGCAAATATCAGGGATGCATACAGGTCCTTTGCACAGCCTGCTCTTGGCAAGGCAGACCATAATCTTGTTTTTCTCTGCTCAGTATACAAACCATTGTCCAGAGGCAACCTGTGATAAAAAAAACTGTGAGGAGGTCACAGGAATCTGAAGAAATTCTTCAAGGATGCTTTGAGGCTACAGACTGGGATGCACTCTGTAAGCCACATGGAGAGGATATCAATGCTATGACTGAGTGTGTGACTGACTATTTAAACTTCTGTGTGGACACATCATCCCCACCAGAACAGTGAAGTGCTTCCCCAATAACAAACCTTGGATCACCAGTGACCTGAAAGAATTGCTGAACAAGAAAAAAGAGCTTTCAGGGAGGGAGACAGGGATGCATTGAAAAGTGTACAAAAAGAACTTAAATCAAGATTAGAAGCAACAAGGAGGTGTACAGGAAAATACTGGAGAACAAGCTCTAGCAAAACAACATACGAGATGTGTGGTGGTTAAGCAGAAGGAGAATCACTTGGATGGAGGTCTGGATAAAGCCAATGAACTGAACATGTTCTTCAACAGGTTCAGTTTGGAGACAAGCCCAACATCTTCCTCTCCTGCTGCAAGCCAAACAGACCTCCCACCATCCCTTTATCCACAGCTTCCCTGTCACATGTCAACTGTCTCACCTTCTGCCTCAGTCATGAATGCTGTTTCTGGTGCGTTTCCATCATATCCAACATCAGAAGAAGCTGGTGTCCCCATTGCCTCCACCTCCCACCTGTCTGTATCTAGCAGTCAGGTGAAGAAGCAGCTGGAGAGACTGAACAGGAACAAGGCAGCTGGTCCAGATGGTGTTAGCCTCAGAGTCCTAAAGGCTTGTGCAGATCTATGTGGGATTCTGCAGCATATCTTCAACCTCAGCCTCACCCAGGAGAAGGTACCAGTTCTATGGAAAACATCCTGCCTTGTTCCAGTACCAAAAACATCTCACCCATTGGCCCCTAAAGACTACAGGCCAGTTGCCCTCACATCCCACATCATGAAAGTATTGGACAGACTCATGTTGGTCCACCTAAATAGGCAAACAAGCACGTTTCAAGTGTTTGTGTGTGTTTGTATAGGTGGGCTTGTTTTTCTAACATCCTGAAGACCAGTTTCCAGACATTTACTATCTTTCTGGGGACCGAGGGTTTTTGTGGGGACCGAAGCCTGGTCCCCATAAGGGGTACTCCCCTTTTTAGGGTTAGGGCTTTGGTTTATAGTTATGCTGTGAATAGAGTTTTAGTTAGTCTTAGGGTTAGTTATAGATCAGTAATGGTTAAGGTTAGGAAAAGGGTTTGGGTTAGGTATAAATCTAGTTACTAAAATCAATGGAAGTCAATGGACGGTCCCCATAAGGATAACAAAACAAACGTGTGTGTGTGTGTGGGTTTGTATTTCTGACCTCCTGGGGACCCGTTTCCTGACTTTTACTATCTTTCTGGGGTCCGAGGGTTCTTGTGGGGACCGAAGCCTGGTCCCCATGAGGGGGACTCCCCTTTTTAGGGTTAGGGGTTAGGTTTATAGGTATGGTGTGAATAGAGTTTTAGTTAGTCTTAGGGTTAGTTATAGATCAGTAATGGTTAAGGTTAGTAAAAGGGTTTGGGTTAGGTATAAATCTAGTTACTAAAATCAATGGAAGTCAATGGACAGTCCCCATAAGGATACCAAAACACACTTGTGTGTGTGTGTGTGTGTGTAGGTGTGAGTATGTGTGTGTGTGTGCATGTAGGTGTGTGTGTGTATTCTGTGCTCTGCAGTAGCTGCAGAATGATGATGCTTGTTGATGAGTCACCATCATCTTCACCATGTGACATCATGAATCACTGCACCTCTGAGTGGGCAGAGTGCAGCAGCTGCAAACATCAGAATATCTTCCTCCTCGTCTTCCTCATCCTCCTCGTCTTCCTCATCCTCCTCGTCTTCCTCGTCCTCCTCGTCTTTCTCGTCCTCCTTGTCTTCCTCGTCTATGCTCATAGATGTTAGAATTAACAAATACTTTGATGATTTCTGTCAGTTACCAGATGGGAGAAGTGGATACCTGTGATAAAGGTGCATTATCAATCCTGTTTTATTTCACACACTCAAAAAAATGAACTCTGCTTATTGCTGCTTTTAATTAACTACATTTTATTGTATGTTCTTAATAAAGTTAAGTTTGCAAAGATTGTTAATGTGTTTGAGCAATTTCAATGAAATACAGTTGAGTTCTACGTATGTTTAAACAAGACCACTGAACTATGTCAACATAATATTGTTGAGTGAACTCTGCAGATACTGTACTAACTAATGGTGCATTCACACTGGCCCAACCATCAACTTCATAAGCGGCAAGTTTATATGTAAAATCTATGGTGGACGGGCGTCAGACAGACGTCAACGGCTCTGCGTCGCTTTGTGAGCATTATGAGCGGCAACATTTCAAGCTTTTCTAGCGTGTCAGGCGTTGACGCTTGAAAAGCTAGAAAAGCTCAAAGTTCAGCTAGCTGAACTTTTGACGTTCATAACGCTCTTGAAGCGGCATGTCAACCAATCAGAGCGTCTCATCGTAGTGATGTAAGACGTCACAGCACGTAGCCGGGAAGAAGCGGGAGCAACCAAAATGGAAGATAAATTAACCTCATCCAAACGCTCCTGGAGCAAATGGTTAAACTCACCAAACTCAGAACGCATCTGAAGAATGGGGTGTATCCACAAATGGCGCTGATGCACCCGATGTCGACGTTGTCTAGATCTATGAAGTAAATAAATCCAAGCCACTGTCTCAATATGATCAGCCATAGCTCCGAACATCCCATAACAAAGGAAGCCCCGCCTTCGCGCTCTTTTTCGGTCAGGCTTTACGAGCTTTAACGCCTATACGCTCTGACTGGCAGGCGTTATGAGCTTCAACTTCAAACGTCAAATTTGGAGCGTTATCAGCGTTGCTTGACGTTGACAAAGTGGCCGGTGTGAATGCACCATAACGCTATGCTATATTATACCACAGTTAGTTCTGACCAAGTAATTTGATTGGACAACAGACATTCCAGAGTGCTGATATTACAGAACAACAGCACTGGGACTTTTTACAGATAATATCATTCCTCTGTACACAGGTGGGCACAGGGGAGCAGCTGAGCGCATCGCCCTGCAGAGCTTCAGCCAGTGTGAACCAGGTGTCCCATCACCTCACTTTCTGATTGGCTACATGCTGCAGAGATGGCTGCATGCTCATGTCTCTTCGCAAGACATCACACAGGGACAGATATTGGGCTAAGACAATCCAACATGTTGGATTTCCCCGATTTGCAATCAAACGTCCTTTCAAGAGGACCCGATTGCTCTTAACACACCACACATGGCAAGATTACCTATTAGGGTTATCTTAATGTCCTGGTAATCAGGGCTAGTCTGAAGGGAAAATCGAGACAAAATTGGCAAGAAAATCATGTTGTGTGAACCCGGCATTTCATCAGTTAACTCTTGGATTTTAAACAGAAATGTTTGTGTTGTCTTCCTTTCATGTAGGGACTATGGCCCTGTCCCAATACCCGCACTGCACCCTACGGTCTTCCACAGAGTGCACTTAGCAGAAGGGCACATAAGGGTTCGAAGTGCATAGTGAACAAGTGCGCAAATATTAGCAGTATTGGGACAGCGAGCACTACGTGCCACAGCGTTCTTTCTCCGTGACGACCAAAATGGCAGTACCGGTCGCTGTTTGCGCTATTTTGATATTAGAAATGATTTTAAAACTCCAACAAACATTTATTTTGAGGAGAATGAAGCACAGGAACCAAAGGCGGCGGTGGCTCAAGCGGTAGAGCGGGTCGTCTGGCAATCAGAAGGTCGCTGACTCGAATCCCTGCTCTGCCCAGAGAAAAAGATCGCCTGGCCGTTGTGTCCTTGGGCAAGACACTTAACCCACTGTGCCTGTTTGGTGGTGGTCGGAGGGTCTGGTGGTGTCTGGCAGCCTCGCCTCTGTCAGTGTGTTTCCAAGGACAGCTGTGGCTACAAACATTTGTGAAGTTCATCATCACCAAACGTGTGAGTGTGTGTGTGAATGGGTGAATGACAAAAACTCTAGTGTGAAGCGCTTTGGGGGTCGTAGGACCTGAGTAAAAGCGCTATACAAGTACACGCGATTTACCATGTAAGACAGAATATGTGATTAAACTGTTAGTATATCATATCCGAAAACACACGTCTGTACTGTTATTAATTAATTATATTTTTTATCAGATATGTGACACATTTTTCCAGCAGAGAATCAATCGATTGTAATTACACATCTAGATAATAAAATAAAATAATGATTATTTGGATTCTTCACTTGAGAAAACGTTTTTTTGGTCTGTATGGTTCAGCCATTGCTCCATTTATTTAGGTGTTATTTTGTTTATTACAACTTTTTTGAGTCAGCAGACATAGCAAAAGCGCGAGGAAATTAGAGAAAAAAGAAAAAAGAGATAAGAAGAGGTATAGACAGAAATCTGCTTCAACACCTGCTGAGAGACAAAAACAAGAGCAGAGACACCACAGCATTGACCAGCATCTATATTTAAACACTGATAATATCATTGTGGACAAAAAAAAAAAAAAAACACTGTTTAACACACAACATCCCGAGTGGCAGCCGCAGCCCAAGTCACTGAGTGTCTGTGAATATCTGTGTGCACACCTGTGTGCATGGACGTGCCTGTGACCATAAGGTTTCTCCATAAAATTGTTTGACAGTGGGTGTGGAAAGCCCCTTCCCCTGCCCCCAGACCTCAAAGCAGACCACAGGACCGACCCAAGCCCAAGGGGTCCAGACCCTAACCCTGGAGTGGCAGAGCCTAGGCAGGCCACCACAGGAAAAACTAAAGCCCTCTCCCAGACAAGACCATAGGCAACCTCCAGCGCAGTCACCCCACAACCGCAGTACAGGGAGCTTGGTGGGGGGGGATAGGCCCGCATAAAGAGGTATAAGATATTGCTAGACCAAGGGGGAGTCCGAGACCCACCCTGACACAAAGATAGACATACATACGCAAACAATCATACACATACACAAGCATACCTTCCCACCCTCATGCACACATACAAAAACTCTATCATACACACCAATGTGAACAGAAACCAAAATAGACACCACAGACATACTTACACTCCTCTTACACACTCTACACTCCCAGGATCTAGGTACCAGTACCCCCAAGGTGGCAACTAATCGCAGACCCAGGAGTAAATCCCTTCCCCTCTGAGGCAGAGCAAAGCAGACCACCAGGAACACCGAAGCCACAGACCACCGCTACCTACTCCTAACCCTGACTAGATGACCAGGTTCTCCCCCAGCCCCTGACCGCAGGCAGAGAACACAGATGTAAAAAGACACTGAGCCTCACTCCTCCCGCTCAGATGACTTTGTAGTGTTAGATGTTCTAGTATGCATTTAAAACAGTGGGCTAGGGTCCAGCCCACCCTCAAGAGTCCTATGTGTGTGTAATGTGAATATGTATATAGAGAGAGTGCCTAAGCTGTGGGTTAAAATTGGGATGCAGTCTGCCACCAAGGCGGCAAGTACCTGTATCCTAAGGCCCTGTGTTGCGGAGGGGATTGTGCAATGAAACGGGAGGAGGAAAGCTGAACGGGATGGGGAGGAAAGGACTCGGAGGGAGATTCCCTCCCAAGGAGCCTGTTCCCCTACTGGCCCCCCATAAGCAACCCCGTTCCCCACATCCCACCAAGGGTAGGGGGACCCAGCAGCGGCTACTTCTGCGACCAACGGCACTCAAGGCAAGCCGCCACCGCCCCAAAAGGATAACCTAAACCCTCCCCAGCTTCCATTCAGCACTTATAATACAGGATGGGCCATTTATATTGATACACCTTACTAAAATAGGAATGGTTGGTGATATTAACGTCCTGTTTGTTGCACATTAGTACATGTGAGGGGGCAAACTTTTCAAGATGGGTGACTATGGTGACCATCTTGGATCCAACTTTTGGTTTTTCAATAGGAAGAGGGTCATGTGACACATCAAACTTATTGGTAATTTCACAAGAAAATAAATGGTGTGCTTGGTTTTAACTTAACTTTATTCTTTTAGAAGGTGATCTATAGAATACAGAGGATGGGGTTAGTAGTTAAATTTGCTTGGGTTCCAGCAGATTGTGGTGTTACTGGCAATGAGGCAGCAGATAAAACAGCAAAAGACGCTGTAAAAAGGAATCAAGTGGATTTAAATATCAGCATCAGCAGAGGAGAAATGAAAAGCATTATAAAACAGACAATGAGGGAAAGATGGCAAAAGCGGTGGGAAGAGGACAGACCAGGCAGATGGTTTTATTCTATTCAAAGGAAAACAGGAGACATGAGGAGGACAGGGAGGACCAGGAGAGAGGAGACAATAATATCAAGACTGAGATTTGGACACACTGGATTAAATAGTACACTGGTCATTATTGTCATGGTTCGGTTACCAGGTGGTTGTTTGCGAGCTCCAAGTTTGACCCAGACTCCAGACACACACAGCGAGCAAACAGCGTTGCAGTTGAAAACAGTGTTTATTATGTACAGTGAACAGGTGACAACAAATAGCAATACTGTGCTCGGGTGAATCAGCTCAGGACGGTCAGGTGCGAGACGGGAACGGTCCTGGGTTGTGGAGAGAGAAGAGTTAGTGACAGTCTGAGAACCAGCTAGCGGTGTGCGGGGATCGTGCTCGTTAAACTCACTGTGGAGGGTTTGACGTCCAGCTGTGAGGAGGGATCCTAGAGATGCTGCCGCGGGGGTGGTGATCAAGACTGTCCAGTGAGTGTACGTGATCCGGGTCCGGGTGCTGTTAGTGCCTGCGTCGTTCCAGCAGGGGTGACAGCAGCGCGCTGACCGGGAAGGTGTGGATCCAGAGGAGCCAGAGACAGACAGGGAGCCAGGGGAGAGAGCGGGTTGCGTGTTCCAGCGACCGGGCTCTTGAGACATCCGTGTGGGTAGCCAGTCCTCCTGATAGGCGGGTAAGCGACCACGCTGAGGCACTGAGATCCAGGGAATCGCTCCTGGATGCGAGCTAAGCACAAGGGAAAGAGAAGGCAGGTTAAATCACTGCTATTAATCGCTCTTGTCTGAATCATACACTGGCCACTCTGTTACCACGAAAGATTGTGGAACAAACTGGCCTCTGTCTCTTGTTCCTCCTCTGCTTAAGTACCCAGCTCTCCTGAGCTGGGTAACGATCCACACCTGCTTCCACTGATGATCCTGCTGCCACGCCCTGCAAGACAATTAGTCACATGCACCACCCACCAGCAGCAGAGATCCTGACAATTATAGGAAAATATCAAACAGGCAAATGTGTTTGTAATCTGTGTTGAGTACAGGACACCATAGAGCATGTTATGTTACACTGTCAATGGTATCAAGATGAAAGAAGACGGCTGGTGCACGAGTTGGGGAAAACAAATTTAAGTTAAATATAAAGGATTTATTACAATGGGAATCAGGGTGTGAAAGTTTTATGGCTTTGTTCCTGTTTATTCAAACAAACCAAGCTGGATAACAGGCTATAGTGGTGTTTTTTTAGAGTCATTCTAGTCCACACTCCAAGCCAGTGGTGGCGGTAATACACCAAAATCGCCAGTAAGAACTCAAAAGACGAAGAAGAAACAGGAAGGCATGTATTATCCAATTTTGATTAGTACTGGGTAATCTCTGTTGGTAGAGGAGCATATGACACCTACACTTTTAAAATGGTAAATGTCAAGGTCAAGGTCAATTTTATTTATAAAGCGCATTTATAGCAGCATAAGCTACCCCAAAGCGCTGTATAAGGCACAACACACCAAGGTTAGCACAATCAACAATAAAAACAGAATAAAATACATACAGAACAGTCACAGTTCACAATAAAAACTGTTAAAAACTATTAAGATGCTCAAGTCAACCTGCATTAAACGCCAGATCAAAAAGGTGCGTCTAAAGAAGGGATTTAAAATGCTCTAAACTCTGTGTGGTCCTAATGTTAAAAGGTCAATTGTTCCACAATTTAGGACCAACCACAGAGAAAGCTCTGTCACCGCGAGTCTTTAAGCGGGTCTTTGGAACTTTTAAGAGAGCTTGAACCCTGGACCTCAGGGATCTGGCAGGGGCATAAACGGTCAGCAACTCAGAAATGTAACACGGGGCCATGAAGGGATTTAAAAACAAAAAGTAAAACTTTAAAATGGATCCTGTAGGAGACAGGCAGTCAATGAAGAGAGGCCAGAACTGGGCTTATATGATCCTGCTTACTGGTGCCAGTCAGCATACTGGCCGCTGCATTCTGGACCAGCTGAAGTCGGTGTAGGGAGGACTGGTCCAGGCCAGAATACAGGGAGTTGCAGTAGTTCAATCGGCATGAAATGAACAGATGAACGACATGTTCCAGGACATTAGCAGGAAGGTATGTCTTTACCTTAGCTAACTGCCTTAAATGATAAAAACCTGACTGGACCACTGCGCTCACCTGTCTGTGAAGATTAAAGACACACCTAGGTTTTTAACACGGGGTTTAAAAAAAAAAAGAACATGGACCAAGAGTACTAACAACATCATTTAAAAGATCAGGATTGCCAAAGAGTAAGATCTCAGTTTTATGGTTGTTGAGTTTAAGAAAATGAATGGACATCCATTGTTTGATGCTTTCTAAACAATCCAGTAATGAGCCGATTGACTTGGCATCACTAAGTGGCAAATAGATCTGGAGGTCATCAGCAAAACAATGAAAAGTTATTTTATGCTTTTCAAAAATAGAACCTAAGGGAAGCATGTACAAAGAAAAAAGTGCTGGACCCAAAATGGAGCCCTGAGGCACACCACATGTCAGAGGTTCTGATTTGGAGGTAAAAGGACCCAGATTAACAGAAAATGACCTCTTGTGTAGGTATGATTTAAACCACTGGAGGACAGTACCTCGAAGACCAACACATGACTCCAGGCGGGGTCCAAAACAGAAAGAAATGAAATAGAAGACCTAATCTGCTGGACTTTATCTGAGAAGAAAGCCTGGAATTTGTCACATAAATCTTGTGAAGGAGCAACGTCACTGTCATTACTTGGGTTAACAATACTGTTAAAAACTTTAAAAAGAACCTGGGGTCTGTGGCTGTTTGTCGATACAAGGTTACACATAAACTGAGATTTAGCTGATTTTACAGAGTTTTGAAAGGCAGACAAACACTCCCGCAGCGTTTGCAGAGACACATGCCACCTGTCCTTTTTCCACTTCCTTTCATACAGCCGTGTCATCAAGAATTCTTCTCCACACAGGAGCAGGGGGCTTCACCACAGGGCAATGTAGTTCAACAGTAAAGGGAACGGGAAAATGGTCAGAGATCCCAAGATCAGTTATATCATCAATGTTAATATCCAATCCATATGATAATACCAAGTCCAGGGTGTGGCCTTTCTCGTGTGTCGGACCAGTGACTCACTGAACCAGATTAAAAGACTGTAAAACATTTAAAAATTCCTTGACCAAAGGTCTTGTATCACAGCACAAATGAACATTAAAATCACCAACAATTAAAAACGAATCGGATTTAAGAGCGAGTCCTGCCACAAAGTCAGAGAACTCTTTGATAAAGTTATTGTTTATTTTATGAGGCCGGTAGATGAGCGCACAGATCACTGGTGAAGTCAGACGCAGCTCAAACAGCTGGTGTTCGATGAGTGGAACAATAGTCTGTGTGAAATGATTTCAGTAATATGCAAATGTATATCCCAAAAGGAAAGGTCCAAAAGAGAAAGTGAGTGTACCTTGGTGAAATAAAGAATGTAGTGAAGCTATTACGAGTAAGAATAGGGCATGGAAGAAATGAAAGAAATACCCAGTAGAACAGAATGCAATACAGTATAAGAAGTTAAGGGCAGTGGCTAGGAAGGTGTTGGAATTTCATAAACATAAGCTTAATGTGAATTTTGATAGTTCCGATTCTATTCATTTGTTTTTCTCTATGAAAGAATTGTGTAAAGCAATAAAAGGAGGGATACACACTGCTCCAGGAAAAGATGGGTTAACTTATGAGGTTTTTAAACACTTAATTGAAGATGTTTTGGATGAGATTTTAGCTCTGATAAATTATGTATGGGCAGAAGGGTATGTTCCTTTAGCTTGGAGGCAGGCTGTGGTGATCCCTGTTTTGAAGCCTGGTAAGGAGAAGAAAAGTCCTGGATCTTACAGGCCCATAGCTCTTACATTGGTTCTTTGTAAAATCATGGAACGTATGGCTACTAAAAGGCTGGTTTATAATTTGGAAAAGGAGGAATGGCTTAAAAATTATCAAAATGGTTTTCGTGTGGGGAGGAGTACTATGGAATCGGTTTTGTTTCTGGATTGTGATGGAGGCAATAGCTTGGATAAAGGCTTCTTTAGGAGGCTGAAAATTTCAAGTTAGAATAGGAAAAGTAATGTCAGAATCTTTACCTGCTGCCAATGGAACTCCACAAGGGACGAAGAAGAAGAAAAAGACGCAAAAAGGCTGGAGAAGAAGAAGAAAAAGACAGCTATTATACAACCATGGATTCTACCTGAAGCAAAAGTAGATTTTTGTTTACTTGAGGAAAAAAAGAAAGACAATAAATTTAAGTTAGATTCAAGCAACACTCAGAGATATATTGATAAGTATTATAATTATGTTCAAGTTTATACAGATGCATCAAAAGATTCAGAAAATAAAATAGGAGTGGCATTTTTTATTCTGGAGTTCAATGTAGTATCAGGTAAAAGAATAACTGATGGTTTATCAGTATTAACAGGAGAGATGACAGCTATTCTATTAGCCTTGTACTGGATAGAGGAAATAAAACCACTTAAAACAATAATATGTTCAGATTCTAGTTCATCCTTGTACAGTATACATAATAATCATTCAGATAGTCGAGCAGATATATTAATAGAAATTCAACAGACGTTATATAGATTACAGATGATGGGACTTGAAATAGTATTGGTATGGATTCCTGCACATATTGGGGTAATTGGTAATGAAATGGCAGATAAAATAGCAAAGAGAGCTACTAAACATGTAAATATTGAAATAATAATTAGGTTCAGTAAATTAGAAATTAAAAGTATCATTAAACAGAAGTTGAGGGAAAGATGGCAAAAAGAATGGGAGGAAGGGAAAAAAGGAAGATGGCATTATAAAATACAAAGAAAGGTTGTTAGGATGAGGGAAGGTGGGTTAAACAGAAAAGATAATACAGTATAATATTATCAAGATTAAGAGTAGGACATACTGGGTTAAATAGTTCTTTAGTCAAAATTGGAAAGCATGTTGATGGGAATTGTAGTTATTGTAATCAGAAAGAGACAATTGAACATGTTATAATTGATAGTGAGAAATATACACTGGAAAGAAGGGTTATGGTACAGAATCTAGAAGAAATAAAAGTAAGATATAAAATAGCAGAGATACTGAGGGAAAGTAATTGTTACCCAATAATTTTGAGATTTGTTAAATGTACTGGTTTAAGTTCAAGGATATAGATAATAGTCGGGGGTATTTTTATTTATTTATTTATTTTTAATATAAAGTAGTAGGATAGTGTAGTCCTGGTCCACACTCCTTACCAGTGGGTGGCGGTAATGCACATCTAAAGTTGTTTGCCAACCGCCATAAAAAGACAAAAGAAGAAGAAGAAGACAGCTAGCGACCTGTTTGCGTTTTGAAAGCACATTGTTGTTATGTTTGGTTGATTAAAAGAGGATTAGAAGAACAGCTTAGACCAGATGAAGCCTCCTCCTCGGATTCGAACTCAGTCAAAATTGCGTTTGTTCTGGGATGAGGACTGGAACCGCTCAGGGAAACGGTCCGGAAAGTGGACTCATGTGGAGCTAAAGAAACTTCTGGATGCTTTAAAAGCACTCAACAGGACCACCGAGGGCCAGAGAGACATTGATTACGCTTTTGTAAAGAAACAGCTTCCTTCTCGGTCCATGTCAGAGGTAACACATGCTACAACACCGTTTCATTATGTTACTGGAGCCGTCAGCTCCATGGAGACTCTTGTCGTGTGGTTTCTGTCCTCAGATCCGCTCCATGGTGGACTCTCTGAAGACCAAAGTCTTCTCCCACGCCAGGGTCCAGCTCCAGATGAGCCGATGGGGTGAGGAGAGGAGCAGAAGACCTATTGATAAGTGGACACACATGGCCTCTGCCCTGGCTGGAACCCATGAAGTGGTCTTATCTTCAGCCTTTGCTCAGGTCTGGTAGAGATGAGCTCGTGCACATGAAGCTCTCAGACGTGCACTGCCATGTATTACTGTAGTAGTAATGTGGGATTCAGGTTTTACATGTTTCAGAGTTTTTCTCTTTCCAGGAGTTATATGTGATTTTTCTGTTTCATAAAAGAGAAGGTCTGACCCGGTTCTGAAAGAGACAGTCTGACCCGGTTCTGAAATCAAAGAGATAGTCTGACCCGGTTCTGAAATAAAAGAGACAGTCAAATTTATCAAAAATCATATCAAAAATACTTTATTAATCCCCGAAGGGAAATTAAGTGTTCTTGTAGCTCAGTTCTTTTTCAGGGAGCCATAGAGAGTTCTAGCTGTGGACAGGAAGGATGTCCCGTAGAGAGTTCTAGATGTGGATGGGAAGGATCTCCTGTATAGGGTTCTAGCTGTAGACAGGAAGGATCTCCTGTAGAGGGTTCTAGCTGTGGACAGGAAGGATCTCCTGTAGAGGGTTCTAGCTGTGGACGGGAAGGATCTCCTGTAGAGGGTTCTAGCTGTGGACATGAAGGATCTCCTGTAGAGGGTTCTAGGTGTGGACATGAAGGATCTCCTGTAGAGGGTTCTAGGTGTGGACAGGAAGGATCTCCTGTAGAGGGTTCTAGGTGTGGACGGGAAGGATCTCCTGTGGAGGGTTCTAGGTGTGGACAGGAAGGATCTCCTGTAGAGGGTTCTAGCTGTAGACAGGAAGGATCTCCTGTAGAGGGTTCTAGCTGTGGACATGAAGGATCTCCTGTAGAGGGTTCTAGGTGTGGACATGAAGGATCTCCTGTAGAGGGTTCTAGGTGTGGACGGGAAGGATCTCCTGTAGAGGGTTCTAGCTGTAGACGGGAAGGATCTCCTGTAGAGGGTTCTATCTGTAGACGGGAAGGATCTCCTGTAGAGGGTTCTAGGTGTGGACGGGAAGGATCTCCTGTGGAGGGTTCTAGGTGTGGACAGGAAGGATCTCCTGTAGAGGGTTCTAGGTGTGGACATGAAGGATCTCCTGTAGAGGGGTCTAGCTGTGGACGGGAAGGATCTCCTGTAGAGGGTTCTAGGTGTGGACATGAAGGATCTCCTGTAGAGGGATCTAGGTGTGGACGGGAAGGATCTCCTGTAGAGGGTGCTAGCTGTAGACGGGAAGGATCTCCTGTAGAGGGATCTATCTGTAGACGGGAAGGATCTCCTGTACAGGGTTCTAGCTGTGGACGGGAAGGATCTCCTGTGGAGGGTTCTAGGTGTGGACGGGAAGGATCTCCTGTAGAGGGTTCTAGCTGTAGACGGGAAGGATCTCCTGTAGAGGGTCCTAGCTGTGGACAGGAAGGATCTCCTGTAGAGGGTTCTAGCTGTAGACAGGAAGGATCTCCTGTAGAGGGTTCTAGGTGTGGACGGGAAGGATCTCCTGTAGAGGGTTCTAGGTGTAGACGGGAAGGAGCTCCTGTAGAGGGTTCTAGCTGTATACAGGAAGGATCTCCTGTAGAGGGTTCTAGCTGTGGACATGAAGGATCTCCTGTAGAGGGTTCTAGCTGTAGACAGGAAGGATCTCCTGTAGAGGGTTCTATCTGTAGACGGGAAGGATCTCCTGTAGAGAGTTCTAGATGTGGACAGGAAGGATCTGCTGTAGAGAGTTCTAGCTGTGGACAGGAAGGATCTCCTGTAGAGGGTTCTAGCTGTGGACGGGAAGGATCTCCTGTAGAGGGTTCTAGGTGTGGACAGGAAGGATCTCCTGTAGAGGGCTCTAGCTGTGGACAAGAAGGATCTCCTGTGGAGGGTTCTAGGTGTGGACGGGAAGGATCTCCTGTAGAGGGTTCTAGCTGTAGACAGGAAGGATCTCCTGTAGAGGGTTCTAGCTGTGGACATGAAGGATCTCCTGTAGAGGGTTCTAGGTGTGGACGGGAAGGATCTCCTGTGGAGGGTTCTAGGTGTGGACGGGAAGGATCTCCTGTAGAGGGTTCTAGCTGTAGACAGGAAGGATCTCCTGTAGAGGGTTCTAGCTGTGGACAGGAAGGATCTCCTGTATAGGGTTCTAGCTGTGGACGGGAAGGATCTCCTGTAGAGGGTTCTAGCTGTGGACATGAAGGATCTCCTGTAGAGGGTTCTAGCTGTAGACAGGAAGGATCTCCTGTAGAGGGTCCTAGCTGTGGACAGGAAGGATCTCCTGTAGAGGGTTCTAGCTGTAGACAGGAAGGATCTCCTGTAGAGGGTTCTAGCTGTGGACAGGAAGGATCTCCTGTAGAGGGTTCTAGCTGTAGACAGGAAGGATCTCCTGTAGAGGTTCTAGCTGTAGACAGGAAGGATCTCCTGTAGAGAGTTCTAGCTGTGGACATGAAGGATCTCCTGTATAGGGATCTAGCTGTAGACAGGAAGGATCTCCGGTAGAGGGTTCTAGCTGTGGACAGGAAGGATCTCCTGTAGAGGGTTCTAGGTGTGGACGGGAAGGATCTCCTGTGGAGGGTTCTAGGTGTGGACAGGAAGGATCTCCTGTAGAGGGTTCTAGCTGTAGACAGGAAGGATCTCCTGTAGAGGGTTCTAGCTGTGGACAGGAAGGATCTCCTGTAGAGGGTTCTAGCTGTAGACATGAAGGATCTCCTGTAGAGGGTTCTAGGTGCGGACGGGAAGGATCTCCTGTAGAGGGTTCTAGGTGTGGACGGGAAGGATCTCCTGTAGAGGGTTCTAGCTGTGGACAGGAAGGATCTCCTGTAGAGGGTTCTAGCTGTAGACAGGAAGGATCTCCTGTAGAGAGTTCTAGCTGTGGACAGGAAGGATCTGCTGTAGAGAGTTCTAGCTGTGGACAGGAAGGATCTCCTGTAGAGGGTTCTAGCTGTAGACAGGAAGGATCTCCTGTAGAGGGTTCTAGCTGTGGACAGGAAGGATCTCCTGTAGAGAGTTCTAGCTGTGGACAGGAAGTATCTCCTGTATAGGGTTCTAGCTGTGGACGGGAAGGATCTCCTGTGGAGGGTTCTAGGTGTGGACGGGAGGGATCTCCTGTAGAGGGTTCTAGCTGTAGACAGGAAGGATCTCCTGTAGAGGGTTCTAGGTGTGGACATGAAGGATCTCCTGTAGAGGGTTCTAGGTGTGGACAGGAAGGATCTCCTGTAGAGGGTTCTAGGTGTGGACGGGAAGGATCTCCTGTAGAGGGTGCTAGGTGTGGACAGGAAGGAGCTCCTGTAGAGGGGTCTAGGTGTGGACAGGAAGGATCTCCTGTAGAGGGTTCTAGCTGTAGACAGGAAGGATCTCCTGTAGAGGGATCTAGCTGTGGACATGAAGGATCTCCTGTAGAGGGTTCTAGCTGTGGACAGGAAGGATCTCCTGTAGAGGGTTCTATCTGTAGACGGGAAGGATCTCCTGTAGAGGGTTCTAGGTGTGGACGGGAAGGATCTCCTGTGGAGGGTTCTAGGTGTGGACAGGAAGGATCTCCTGTAGAGGTTCTAGCTGTGGACAGGAAGGATCTCCTGTAGAAGGTTCTAGCTGTGGACGGGAAGGATCTCCTGCAGAGGGTTCTAGCTGTGGACAGGAAGGATCTCCTGTAGAGGGTTCTATCTGTAGATGGGAAGGATCTCCTGTAGAGGGTTCTAGGTGTGGACGGGAAGGATCTCCTGTGGAGGGTTCTAGCTGTGGACATGAAGGATCTCCTGTAGAGGGTTCTAGCTGTAGACAGGAAGGATCTCCTGTAGAGGGTTCTAGCTGTGGACAGGAAGGATCTCCTGTAGAAGGTTCTAGCTGTGGACAGGAAGGATCTCCTGTAGAAGGTTCTAGCTGTGGACGGGAACGATCTCCTGTAGAGGGTTCTAGCTGTAGACAGGAAGGATCTCCTGTAGAGGGTTCTATCTGTAGACGGGAAGGATCTCCTGTAGAGGGTTCTAGGTGTGGACGGGAAGGATCTCCTGTGGAGGGTTCTAGGTGTGGACGGGAAGGATCTCCTGTAGAGGGTTCTAGGTGTGGACAGGAAGGATCTCCTGTAGAGGGTTCTAGGTGTGGACATGAAGGATCTCCTGTAGAGGGTTCTAGGTGTGGACGGGAAGGATCTCCTGTAGAGGGTTCTAGCTGTAGACGGGAAGGATCTCCTGTAGAGGGTTCTAGGTGTGGACGGGAAGGATCTCCTGTGGAGGGTTCTAGGTGTGGACAGGAAGGATCTCCTGTAGAGAGTTCTAGCTGTAGACAGGAAGGATCTCCTGTAGAGGGTTCTAGCTGTGGACAGGAAGGATCTCCTGTAGAGAGGTCTAGCTGTAGACAGGAAGGATCTCCTGT
Source organism: Pachypanchax playfairii (assembly GCA_006937955.1). Lineage (NCBI taxonomy): Eukaryota > Metazoa > Chordata > Actinopteri > Cyprinodontiformes > Aplocheilidae > Pachypanchax > Pachypanchax playfairii. The sequence continues at coordinate 106,885 of SSNP01000357.1, forward strand.
AGAGGGTTCCAGGTGTGGACAGGAAGGATCTCCTGTAGAGGGTTCTAGCTGTGGACGGGAACGATCTCCTGTAGAGGGTTCTATCTGTAGACGGGAAGGATCTCCTGTAGAGGGTTCTAGGTGTGGACGGGAAGGATCTCCTGTGGAGGGTTCTAGGTGTGGACAGGAAGGATCTCCTGTAGAGGGTTCTAGCTGTAGACAGGAAGGATCTCCTGTAGAGGGTTCTAGGTGTGGACGGGAAGGATCTCCTGTGGAGGGTTCTAGGTGTGGACGGGAAGGATCTCCTGTAGAGGGTTCTAGCTGTGGACATGAAGGATCTCCTGTAGAGAGTTCTAGCTGTGGACGGGAAGGATCTGCTGTAGAGAGTTCTAGCTGTGGACAGGAAGGATCTCCTGTAGAGGGTTCTAGCTGTGGACAGGAAGGATCTCCTGTAGAAGGTTCTAGCTGTGGACAGGAAGGATCTCCTGTAGAAGGTTCTAGCTGTGGACGGGAAGGATCTCCTGTAGAGGGTTCTAGCTGTGGACGGGAAGGATCTCCTGTAGAGGGTTCTAGCTGTAGACGGGAAGGATCTCCTGTAGAGGGTTCTATCTGTAGACGGGAAGGATCTCCTGTAGAGGGTTCTAGGTGTGGACAGGAAGGATCTCCTGTAGAGGGTTCTAGGTGTGGACAGGAAGGATCTCCTGTAGAGGGTTCTAGCTGTAGACATGAAGGATCTCCTGTAGAGGGTTCTAGCTGTGGACGGGAACGATCTCCTGTAGAGGGTTCTAGCTGTGGACGGGAATGATCTCCTGTAGAGGGTTCTAGCTGTAGACAGGAAGGATCTCCTGTAGAGAGTTCTAGCTGTGGACAGGAAGGATCTCCTGTAGAGAGTTCTAGCTGTGGACAGGAAGGATCTCCTGTAGAGGGTTCTAGCTGTGGACGGGAAGGATCTCCTGTGGAGGGTTCTAGGTGTGGACAGGAAGGATCTCCTGTAGAGAGTTCTAGCTGTAGACAGGAAGGATCTCCTGTAGAGGGTTCTAGCTGTTGACTAGAAGGATCTCCTGTAGAGGGGTCTAGCTGTAGACAGGAAGGATCTCCTGTAGAGAGTTCTAGCTGTGGACAGGAAGGAGTTCCTGTAGAGGGTTCTAGCTGTGGACAGGAAGGATCTCCTGTAGAGGGTTCTAGCTGTGGACGGGAAGGATCTCCTGTAGAGGGTTCTAGCTGTGGACGGGAAGGATCTCCTGTAGAGGGCTCTAGGTGTGGACGGGAATGATCTCCTGTAGAGGGTTCTAGGTGTGGACAGGAAGGATCTCCTGTAGAGGGTTCTAGCTGTGGACAGGAAGGATCTCCTGTAGCGGTCTGTGCTGCAGTGGATTATGAAGAATCTTCTGACTGAGACACTCTGTTGTTGAGTTACTGTGTTCTGAAGAGGATGATGAGGGTTCTCCATCATGTTCTTCATCCTCCTTTGGACAATCAACTCAAGAGACTCCAGTTTAGTCTCCAGGACAGAATCAGTCCNACAGGAAGGCTCTCCTGTAGAGAGTTCTAGTTGTAGACAGGAAGGATCTCCTGTAGAGAGTTCTAGCTGTGGACAGGAAGGATCTCCTGTAGAGAGTTCTAGGTGTGGACAGGAAGGATCTCCTGTAGAGGGTTCTAGGTGTGGACATGAAGGATCTCCTGTAGAGGGTTCTAGCTGTGGACAGGAAGGATCTCCTGTAGAGGGTTCTAGTTGTAGACAGGAAGGATCTCCTGTAGAGGGTTCTAGCTGTAGACAGGAAGGATCTCCTGTAGAGGGTTCTAGGTGTGGACATGAAGGATCTCCTGTAGAGGGTTCTAGGTGTGGACGGGAAGGATCTCCTGTAGAGGGTTCTAGCTGTAGACGGGAAGGATCTCCTGTAGAGGGTTCTATCTGTAGACGGGAAGGATCTCCTGTAGAGGGTTCTAGCTGTGGACAGGAAGGATCTCCTGTAGAGGGTTCTAGCTGTAGACAGGAAGGATCTCCTGTAGAGGGTTCTAGGTGTGGACATGAAGGATCTCCTGTAGAGGGTTCTAGCTGTGGACAGGAAGGATCTCCTGTAGAGGGTTCTAGTTGTAGACAGGAAGGATCTCCTGTAGAGGGTTCTAGCTGTGGACAGGAAGGATCTCCTGTAGAGGGTTCTAGCTGTGGACAGGAAGGATCTCCTGTAGAGGGTTCTAGGTGTGGACGGGAAGGATCTCCTGTGGAGGGTTCTAGGTGTGGACAGGAAGGATCTCCTGTAGAGGGTTCTAGGTGTGGACATGAAGGATCTCCTGTAGAGGGTTCTATCTGTAGACGGGAAGGATCTCCTGTAGAGGGTTCTAGGTGTGGACGGGAAGGATCTCCTGTGGAGGGTTCTAGGTGTGGACAGGAAGGATCTCCTGTAGAGGGTTCTAGGTGTGGACATGAAGGATCTCCTGTAGAGGGTTCTAGCTGTAGACAGGAAGGATCTCCTGTAGAGGGTTCTAGCTGTGGACAGGAAGGATCTCCTGTAGAGAGGTCTAGGTGTGGACGGGAAGGATCTCCTGTGGAGGGTTCTAGCTGTGGACGGGAAGGATCTCCTGTAGAGGGTTCTAGGTGTGGACAGGAAGGATCTCCTGTAGAGGGTTCTAGGTGTGGACAGGAAGGATCTCCTGTAGAGAGTTCTAGCTGTGGACAGGAAGGATCTCCTGTAGAGGGTTCTAGGTGTGGACGGGAAGGATCTCCTGTGGAGGGTTCTAGGTGTGGACGGGAAGGCTCTCCTGTAGAGGGTTCTAGCTGTAGACATGAAGGATCTCCTGTAGAGGGTTCTAGGTGTGGACATGAAGGAGCTCCTGTAGAGGGTTCTATCTGTAGACGGGAAGGATCTCCTGTAGAGGGTTCTAGGTGTGGACGGGAAGGATCTCCTGTGGAGGGTTCTAGTTGTGGACAGGAAGGATCTCCTGTAGAGGGTTCTAGGTGTAGACAGGAAGGATCTCCTGTAGAGAGTTCTAGCTGTGGACGGGAAGGATCTCCTGTAGAGGGTTCTAGGTGTGGACGGGAAGGATCTCCTGTGGAGGGTTCTAGGTGTGGACATGAAGGATCTCCTGTAGAGGGTTCTAGCTGTAGACAGGAAGGATCTCCTGTAGAGGGTTCTAGCTGTGGACAGGAAGGATCTCCTGTAGAGGGTTCTATATGTGGACGGGAAGGATCTCCTGTAGATGGTGCTAGGTGTGGACATGAAGGATCTCCTGTAGAGGGTTCTAGCTGTGGACAGGAAGGATCTCCTGTAGAGGGTTCTAGTTGTAGACAGGAAGGATCTCCTGTAGAGAGTACTAGCTGTGGACATGAAGGATCTCCTGTAGAGGGTTCTAGCTGTGGACAGGAAGGATCTCCTGTAGAGGGTTCTAGTTGTAGACGGGAAGGATCTCCTGTAGAGGGTTCTAGGTGTGGACGGGAAGGATCTCCTGTGGAGGGTTCTAGGTGTGGACATGTAGGATCTCCTGTAGAGGGTTCTAGCTGTGGACAGGAATGATCTCCTGTAGAGGGTTCTAGTTGTAGACAGGAAGGATCTCCTGTAGAGGGTTCTAGCTGTGGACAGGTAGGATCTCCTGTAGAAGGTGCTAGCTGTGGACGGGAAGTATCTCCTGTATAGGGTTCTAGCTGTGGACAGGAAGGATCTCCTGTATAGGGTTCTAGCTGTGGACGGGAAGGATCTCCTGTGGAGGGTTCTAGGTGTGGACAGGAAGGATCTCCTGTAGAGGGTTCTAGCTGTAGACAGGAAGGATCTCCTGTAGAGGGTTCTAGGTGTGGACATGAAGGATCTCCTGTAGAGGGTTCTAGCTGTGGACAGGAAGGATCTCCTGTAGAGGGTTCTAGGTGTGGACGGGAAGGATCTCCTGTGGAGGGTTCTAGGTGTGGACGGGAAGGATCTCCTGTAGAGGGTTCTAGCTGTGGACATGAAGGATCTCCTGTAGAGGGTTCTAGCTGTAGACAGGAAGGATCTCCTGTAGAGGGTTCTATCTGTAGACGGGAAGGATCTCCTGTAGAGGGTTCTAGGTGTGGACGGGAAGGATCTCCTGTGGAGGGTTCTAGCTGTGGACAGGAAGGATCTCCTGTAGAGGGTTCTAGCTGTGGACGGGAAGGATCTCCTGTAGAGGGTTCTAGCTGTAGACGGGAAGGATCTCCTGTAGAGGGTTCTATCTGTAGACGGGAAGGATCTCCTGTAGAGGGTCCTAGCTGTGGACAGGAAGGATCTCCTGTAGAGGGTTCTAGCTGTGGACATGAAGGATCTCCTGTAGAGGGTTCTAGGTGTGGACATGAACGATCTCCTATAGAAGATTCTAGGTGAGAACGGGAAGGATCTCCTGTAGAGGGTTCTAGCTGTAGACATGAAGGATCTCCTGTAGAGGGTTCTAGGTGTGGACATGAAGGATCTCCTGTAGAGGGTTCTAGCAGTAGACAGGAAGACAGCTCCTGTAGAGGGTTCTAGCTGTAGACGGGAAGGATCTCCTGTAGAGGGTTCTAGGTGTGGACGGGAAGGATCTCCTGTAGAGGGTTCTAGGTGTGGACATGAAGGATCTCCTGTAGAGGGTTCTAGCTGTGGACAGGAAGGATCTCCTGTAGAGGGTTCTAGTTGTAGACAGGAAGGATCTCCTGTAGAGGGTTCTAGGTGTGGACGGGAAGGATCTCCTGTGGAGGGTTCTAGGTGTGGACAGGAAGGATCTCCTGTAGAGGGTTCTAGGTGTGGACATGAAGGATCTCCTGTAGAGGGTTCTAGCTGTAGACGGGAAGGATCTCCTGTAGAGGGTTCTGGGTGTGGACGGGAAGGATCTCCTGTGGAGGGTTCTAGGTGTGGACAGGAAGGATCTCCTGTAGAGGGTTCTAGGTGTGGACATGAAGGATCTCCTGTAGAGGGTTCTAGGTGTGGACGGGAAGGATCTCCTGTGGAGGGTTCTAGCTGTGGACAGGAAGGATCTCCTGTAGAAGGTTCTAGCTGTGGACAGGAAGGATCTCCTGTAGAAGGTTCTAGCTGTGGACGGGTCGATCTCCTGTAGAGGGTTCTAGCTGTAGACAGGAAGGATCTCCTGTAGAGGGTTCTATCTGTAGACGGGAAGGATCTCCTGTAGAGGGTTCTAGGTGTGGACGGGAAGGATCTCCTGTGGAGGGTTCTAGGTGTGGACAGGAAGGATCTCCTGTAGAGGGTTCTAGCTGTAGACAGGAAGGATCTCCTGTAGAGGGTTCTAGCTGTGGACAGGAAGGATCTCCTGTAGAGGGTTCTAGCTGTGGACGGGAAGGATCTCCTGTACAGGGTTCTAGCTGTGGACGGGAAGGATCTCCTGTAGAGGGTTCTAGCTGTAGACGGGAAGGATCTCCTGTAGAGGGTTCTATCTGTAGGCGGGAAGGATCTCCTGTAGAGGGTTCTAGCGGTGGATGTGAAGGATCTCCTGTAGAGGGTTCTATCTGTAGACGGGAAGGATCTCCTGTAGAGGGTTCTATCTGTAGACAGGAAGGATCTGCTGTAGAGGGTTCTAGCTGTGGACATGAAGGATCTCCTGTAGAGGGTTCTAGCTGTAGACAGGAAGGATCTCCTGTAGAGGGTTCTAGGTGGGGACGGGAAGGATCTCCTGTAGAGGGTTCTAGCTGTAGACGGGAAGGACCTCCTGTAGAGGGTTCTATCTGTAGACAGGAAGGATCTCCTGTAGAGAGTTCTAGCTGTGGACAGGAAGGATCTCCTGTAGAGAGTTCTAGCTGTGGACAGGAAGGATCTCCTGTAGAGGGTTCTAGGTGTGGACAGGAAGGATCTCCTGTAGAGGGTTCTAGCTGTAGACGGGAAGGATCTCCTGTAGAGGGTTCTATCTGTAGACAGGAAGGATCTCCTGTAGAGGGTTCTAGCTGTGGACGGGAAGGATCTCCTGTAGAGGGTTCTAGCTGTAGACAGGAAGGATCTCCTGTAGAGGGTTCTAGGTGTGGACAGGAAGGATCTCCTGTAGAGGGTTCTAGCTGTGGACAGGAAGGATCTCCTGTAGCGGTCTGTGCTGCAGTGGATTATGAAGAATCTTCTGACTGAGACACTCTGTTGTTGAGTTACTGTGTTCTGAAGAGGATGATGAGGGTTCTCCATCATGTTCTTCATCCTCCTTTGGACAATCAACTCAAGAGACTCCAGTTTAGTCTCCAGGACAGAATCAGTCCTCCTTATCAATCTGTTCAGCCTATTCATGTCACATACTCTGATGCTCCGCCCCCAACAGGTGACTGCAGATGACAAACTCCTTTTCTTTTGCTGCTCCTCTTCAAATCTCTGTCTGCTCATATTGTTTGAAAGCCAGGTAGAGACACGCTGGAGTCCGGGATATGTCCCTTTAGCCATGTCTCAGTAAAACACGTGATGCTGCATTCCTGATATTCTGGTTGGGTCTTCAACAGAGTTTCAAGTTCATCCATTTTGTTAACAAAGAGATCTCACATTTGTCAATATGACTGATGGAAGTGAAGGTTTAAACTTCCTCTTTCTCTCTCTTCACTCTGCTCCTGCTCTGCATCCATGTCTTCTTCTTTTGAGCTCATCAGGGATCCAGAGTTTTAATTTGAGGATTATTTCAGCGTTAGAAATGTCAGTTAGCTGCTCTTTCTTGTAAACAAGTCTCTTGTTGCCATGGTTACGCATCATAACAAGTGGCAATAAAGTGACAAATCAAGCAAAAAACTCAATCAGCACAGCACCCAAATCAGAAGAAAAGTATTTAGAAAATATTTCCAGAAGAAAAAACTAGCAAGAAATAATCAAAAAGAACAAAAAAAATGCTAGCAAGTGCTAGCTAAGTTACAGACCTACTCCAACAAGCTGCCACCAGTTGTAGCGCTATTCCGGAATGTCTGACCCGGTTCTGAAATCAAAGAGACAGTCTGACCCGGTTCTGAAATCTAATGTAGGAAAAACACATTTTTTTACTGAGATTTACAATCTGTTTTTCTAGTGAGGCTATGATCTGCAGCTGTAACTTCTAAACATATCCAAAAACATATGAGCTTAAACTACAAAAGAACTAACAGATTATGTAAAACAAGGTTGAAGTGTCTCTGGTCTCTGCTGTCAGGATGCAGAGACATCAGGACATGTAGTCCTGCTGTGCAGTATTTGTGTGAACCATCCTTTTATTTTACTACTCTGGTTAACAGTATTTTTTATGATGTGTAACCATAGCAACAAGAGACTTGTTTACAGATCAGCTAATGGACATTTCTAAGGCTCAAATACTCATCAATGATTGGAGTAATTATTTAACCTTCCTACTTCCTGTCTTTCTTCCTCAGATGCTGATGGTATCGTCTACAGAGCCTTGTACTTACAGGAACTGTTACCCCCCTCAAGTCCACCAGCGTCCCACAAAGAAGAGTCTCTCTGGTTGTCCTCACCCTTTAAGACCAAAGCCACGTGCTAACCCAGAGCAAGGTGAGATGCTGCTGATGTGGGCTCCTTCCTCACTGCAGATACTTACATCATCTTCTACGTATACTTCAGGTTAAGTGGAAGAGGTTTATCTGTGTTTCTAGACTCTATTTTATTGGCTTTATTCTACAGTGATTTATATTATTCAGCCTTTACTGATAGCAGATGGAGTTTTCCAGTGAAAGCTCTGCAGGTTCATTGTGTTGCTTTTAAAACACAATCAATGACATTTTTCACAACCACATGTAATAATCCATTACAATATGAACACCATAAAACAGTTAACAGCTTTACATTTGTTCAGAATTACACCTGTACACTCTAAGTTAAAGCCATAGTGCGTAACTTCTGTCGCCCCCTAGCGGAATTTTTGCGTCATTACAACAATAAAGCTGGCGCTTCCATATGACGCAAGCCCAGCTGCCACCGCTTTATCTCTGCCGTTGTTATTCCAACCGGTATCTGTCTTAATCAAGCTTCAAATTCAGTCTGTTTACTTTACCTGGCTCTATATTTGTTTCAATAAAAATCATTTCATTGTTGAAAAAATCAAGAGAAACCAGTAAAATATAAAAATACTGGTAAAAAAACCTTCAGAGTTCAGGTTGGATTGTTTACAGGTTTGATTGTTCACTTTAATCTACATTTAACAGTTTGGTGTTGAAATTTATTAGTCAGCTGTTGGGGCCACAATGATCTATTTGTCTTATTCAGTGAATTTTTTCAGTTTTGACACGATGCAGAATCCTGCAGTCAGCTGCTCTGATCTGACTGAATCAGCTGATCAGCTGGAACTTCGGCGCTCTGGGTTTCATCTGGTGCGCATTTTATATTTTGACAGTGTGTGCGGACCTGCGGACCACTTATGCACCCCTGAACATCAGCCAGATCTCTTCTCTCCACCGAGGAAAAGCGACGCCGATACAAATTCGCGTTTGCCTTCTCCTTCGGTCACTTTCCTTCTTAGCCAATAGTCCCTCTGCCGAACGTCCAAGAATTATTTTTTTTTTCGTGGTAGGATCCACTTCCCGATAAGTGTCTCTCGGCTGTTTATTTGGATTCTCCGCCATGTCGACCTTCACGTTCTGCCGGCTGCTACGAGACACTGCGTTCTATTTCTTATTATTTTTCTTGTTGTGACATAAAAGACGTAATTTCATGTGCGACAGCGCGGGAATGTCGCAGTCGACACGCAAAGTAAAAATGATATATATTGAAAAATACCATGAGATGTTTGAGGAGCCGATCGGCTTAATCTGCATTGTGTCATCTCCTCTGATAGTGGCTTGGCTGAAACGGACATCCACGGACATGTAAAAGTTACGCACTCCAGCTTTAACTTGCTATAGATAGATAATAATTACAGTGATAAAGCAAAGCTGTACGAGTTTAACAGAACCGGACTTCTTCTATGATGAGAAGATGTTGTGTTGTTAATAACCAGTGTTCTGATTCAGCAAACGTAAACTTGATTCACTCAATCATTAAAGCATGGATGAACTCATACTTAAGTTTTTATGGTTAAAACCTTCAGAAACTCTCTAGAACTGTTTGAGTTGGTCCTTTGGGACTCTTTTGATTCCTCTAACCTTCTTGTAGTACTTAGTTGAATCTTAGTGCAGAAAATTTAAAAACAAAAGCTAGTCGCTGTTTTTTTCTGTTAGTCACTATTATTTACTGTTAGTCATTACGCTGTAATACTCTGCATTAGAGGCCGATTGATATGGTTCTTTTAAGGCCGATACCGATTTTTTATTTTTTTTTAAATTGCCGATGACCGATATCTGAAGCCGATTATTAAGGCCAATGTTCAAGGCTGATATATGTTGATTTTAGCAACACACTGAGTGGGAAAGGCAATTGAACACTCACTGTGTGCAATATAAATCTAAATAAGTCAATAAATCTTTGTTTTAATATTTATTGAACTTTAAATATAAGATCATCTAAAAACAGTAATATGTGCAAACTGTTTCAGAACAGTAGAAAAAAAAAGATTTAAGTATTTTTTTAAATATAAAAAGTAAAATAAAAATCAAACTGTACACAGAATAAAGGTGCAAATACTGCTGGTTGCAAAATAGTGGCTGGGCTAGGTAGAATCTTCAAGTAAAATAAAAATCACAAAGTAAAGCCCACTACCACATTCTAGTAAGAAATAAAATCTAAAATACACATAAAATAGTGCAAAGATTAAACACTAAACTTCATGGGGATATTCCACTAATTACTATTTTGTAACATGGTTAGTCATTCTCCTGATCTGGAAGCAGTAAGTTGAACTCCATTCACTTATCTAACCTAACAGGTAAATAACATACAACTGTTTGTATATTGTAACCTTTTAATCACAACTACTTAGTGTTTTCTAAATGATGCACAACATTTAATTAAAAAAAACAGCTCTATGTGCTCATATTCCTCTCCCTTCCCCTTTAAACTAATTGTGTGATGGCTCCTTGTATTGAAACAGTCTTGCTGTGACACATCTGCCCTCTGACAGGTACAGGCTCTCTCAGTGAATGGAGTAGCTGCAGCTAACTTTAACTACCGATCGGTTTGAAAACAAGAACTTACATTGACGTTACGAACTTGGGGAAAGGTCCTTACTGAGATGGGACGGGGTCACGCCAGTGGCGTTAAACCTTGTGTCAGACAGCGGGCGTAAACTCCGACGCCTTTAGAGAGGAGGAGCCAAACTTAAGTGCACTTCCTCTGTCATGCTGTAGCTGCTGTGTTTACATCATGAACGTTCGCGCTCTTTCTCTCTCTCTCTCTCTCTCTCTCTCTCTCTCTCTCTCTCTCTCTCGCTCGCCTGCCGTGCTGGTAGCGAAACAAGGCACCGTTTAATATCTCGTGAATTAATCCTCGGTCGGCACGGTGGAATTCGGTACTGTTTAGTTCAACATGAGGAGATCTGGAGCACAGCCCTGTTAAGTGGACTAGCTGACGACTTGTGGGTGTCCTTTAGTTAGTGTAGTTGTGGCGGCAGGTGGCCACACAGATGGCTGATTTTTAAAAAATTCGGCCGATGAAGATAAAAATAAATATATCGGCCCGATATATCGGTCGGGCTCTATGTCTGCATTACCCTGTAATACTCTGCATTACTCTGTATTACTGTGTATTACTCTGCGTTACTCTGTAATGCTCTGTATTACTCTGAATTACTCTGTAATACTCTGCATTACTCTGTATTACTGTGTATTACTCTGTGTTACTCTGTAATGCTCTGTATTGCTCTGTATTACTCTGTAATACTCTGCATTACTCTGTATTACTGTGTATTACTCTGTAATGCTCTGTATTGCTCTGTAATACTCTGCATTACTCTGTATTACTGTGTATTACTCTGTGTTACTCTGTAATGCTCTGAATTACTCTGCATTACTCTGTATTACTGTGCATTACTCTGTAATGCTCTGCATTACCCTGCAATGCTCTGCATTACTCTGTATTACTGTGCATTACTCTGTAATGCTCTGCATTACCCTGCAATGCTCTGCATTACTCTGTAATACTCTGCAATGCTCTGCATTACTCTGTATTACTCTGCATTACTCTGTAATACTCCCTGCTACTCAGTGTTAATGTCACTGTCAGCTGCTCACTAATAGTTATTGTTTTTTACTGTAACTGTCATACTCTGTTTATTACTGTTACTTAGATTTTTCCTCTTATATTCAGGGTTCCCACAGAGGGTTAAAAAATCTAAAATTCATAACTTTAAATTTAAAGCCTTAAAAAGTCTTAAAATCACCAAGAATTTCAGACAAAATCAAGGTCAAGTCTGAATTTTAATTTGTTTTTTCCCGAGTGGCGTTGGCCATATAAAAAAGGCTGAAACTCTGTTATCTGTTTTCATACATAATTAATATAAACCCGATATTTGACAACTATGTTAATGAAAATTAAAAGTTTTTGGTTTATTAGACTTTCTATTAATGTATTGTGTTTGTCTTAAATTTTGTTCATAACAGTCTAAAAAGGACTTTAAAGGTTTTAAATTTAACTTACTGAAAGCTGCAAAGACCCTGTATATTCTGTTATTTAAACCAAATCAGTTAAAAATTTAAACATGTCTGGTGATTTTTGTTTGTTTGTTTGTAGGTGAAGTACCTAACACCATCCCTCCTGCTATGTTGTTAAAAAATCATGCACCAACCACTGACCCAGCCAGAACACTTCCTGCACCATCTCCAGTAGTTAGAGTGCCAAAAAGAACACATCAGCAACAGTTATCTCTGGCCACTCCCCCCTCCTCCTGTCTGACTACTCCACCCTCCTCCCCTCTGACCGTGCCCCCCTTCTCCTGTCTGACTACCCTACCCGCCTCCTCCCCTCTGACCGCGCCCCCCTCCTCCTCTCTGACCGTGCCCCCCTCCTCCGGTCTGACTACTCTACCCGCCTCCTCCCCTCTGACCGTGCCCTCCTCCTCCTGTCTGACTACCCTACCCGCCTCCTCCCCTCTGACCGTGCCCCCCTCCTCCTGTCTGACTACTCTACCCGCCTCCTCCCCTCTGACTGTGCCCTCCTCCTCCTGTCTGACTACCCTACCTGCCTCCTCCCCTCTGACCGCGCCCCCCTCCTCCTCTCTGACCGTGCCCCCCTCCTCCGGTCTGACTACCCTACCCGCCTCCTCCCCTCTGACCGTGCCCCCCTCCTCCGGTCTGACTACCCTACCCGCCTCCTCCCCTCTGACCGTGCCCCCCTCCTCTGGTCTGACTACTCTACCCGCGTCCTCCCCTCTGACTGTGCCCTCCTCCTCCTGTCTGACTACCCTACCTGCCTCCTCCCCTCTGACCGCGCCCCCCTCCTCCTCTCTGACCGTGCCCCCCTCCTCCTGTCTGACTACCCTACCCGCCTCCTCCCCTCTGACCGTGCCCCCCTCCTCCTGGTCTGACTACTCTACCCGCCTCCTCCCCTCTGACCGTGCCCCCCTCCTCCTGTCTGACTACTCTACCCGCCTCCTCCCCTCTGACTGTGCCCTCCTCCTCCTGTCTGACTACCCTACCCGCCTCCTCCCCTCTGACCGTGCCCCCCTCCTCCTGTCTGACTACCCTACCCGCCTCCTCCCCTCTGACCGTGCCCCCCTCCTCCCGTCTGACTACTCTACCCGCGTCCTCCCCTCTGACTGTGCCCTCCTCCTCCTGTCTGACTACCCTACCCGCCTCCTCCCCTCTGACCGTGCCCCCCTCCTCCGGTCTGACTACCCTACCCGCCTCCTCCCCTCTGACCGTGCCCCCCTCCTCCTGTCTGACTACTCTACCCGCCTCCTCCCCTCTGACTGTGCCCTCCTCCTCCTGTCTGACTGCCCTACCCGCCTCCTCCCCTCTGACCGTGCCCCCCTCCTCCTGTCTGACTACTCTACCGCCCTCCTCCCCTCTGACCACGCCCTCCTCCTCTCAGACCACACTCCCTTCCTCCTCTCTGACTGCTGGAACTCTAAGAACTGCCTCACTGAGTAGAAGCTCCCTCAAAAGACAAGTTAGACATTGTCATAGCACAGTACCAACAGCTGGGACTCAGAGAGTTTACAGTTCTGCAATCCAGAGAGCTGAGATGCTTTCAGGGCCTCATCCCACCACCTACACTGCATGGTCCCTGTCTTCCAGTTGTCAGGTGCCTGTCTCTACATCTGCATCCAGTCACAGCTCTTTTCCAACCACTGTACCACCTGCTGAAGCATTGTCTGATCCACTCACCTCCACATGTTCCTCTAGCAGTCTCAAAGCTCCACCCCCCAGCTCTACTAGCAACTCTGCTAATAAAGACACTCCAAGGACATCTGGAGTCAAATACATAGTGGACTTTGAGAGGATCTACAGGTTCCTGAGTGTTATCCAGAACCCCACTGAGGATTGTCGTCTTACACCAATGGGTTAGTCAGTAATTCTCTGTTTAAGTTCAATTTTTATCTTATTTTATGTCAAATATTTGACATCAAACAACAGCTCTTCCTGTATGCACACCTAGAAGACATCTCCCTTGATCTCTCAGGCAGCTTTAAATTTAATTTATGACTAGAGAAACATATTGTCCCCCGCCTCTCTACCAAAGACTGCTGGAGATCAACACCAGCCCCCTGCGACCCTGAAAAGAATGAAGCAGATTTAGAAAATGGATGGATGAAACATGTTGTTCCAATCTCATCCCAGTAAGGGAGGGGTATCTTCCCATAAAAATGCTTGTGTTGGCATAATGTATTATGACAATTTAAAAACTGTTAAAACTGTAAAAAATGTTATGCTTTATAATTTAGGACTCAGTGTTGGTCACTCTTGCACACATATAAATGAAGCAGTTAAGATAACCAAAAGAAGTGACTGTCCTTTGAATGTCCTTCCTTTAATCAGTATTTTTAATCCCTGGTCTAAATTCAGGCTCTATCCATTTCATCTTTTGTCCTCCAGAGAATGCCATTTTGTTGGACCTGCTCATGTCCCTCCCAGAGGAGCTTCCTCTCCTGGACTGCAAAAATCTGCGCAAACATCTGATTCAGGTACAGCCTGTAGCATTTGCATCTGGCTGCAGCTCAGTGTTTAAGTTCATTCGAGGCTACAGCTCATTAGTTAGTATGAAGTTTAAAAATGATTGTACTTTGTATTTCTGGATTTTTATTGGCATAGCCCAAAGACAAGATTTTATTTTCCTTTTAAATAATTCAGCTCATGAAAATTGAGAAATTAGTGACCATCTTAAAACATTTTATCTAAGCACCAGTTTCTGCTGGTAGTAAATTTTTAACGGTTTTATAGTAATTTTTATTGGAAATGACATGAAGCAAGCAGACGTTCTGTAAGAAGTTTAGTCAAACTGTGAGCTTTTCTAATATTTCACATTATTTACATATTAACAGTAAAATTATTGATATGGGGCCTGGGATAATAAATGTAGGTGTATGCAATGCATTGGCCTACGCGGTTCAAATGGACAGATGCATGTCACAAATTGTCTGTTTTGACATAAAACTGTGTGATCACATGTTGACCTACAGATTCATCCATCCAACTTTCATCTGGTCAGTTTGCAGTGAGATTTGGATCATTGTCCATCTGCACTGTAAAGTACCGTCCAATGAGTTTCTAAGCTGAATATGAACAGATAACAAAACACTTCAGAATTCATCCTGCTGCTTTTGTCAGCAGTCACATCATCAACAAGAGAACCTGTTCCATTAGCAGCCATACATGCCCATACCATGACACTACCACCAGCATGTTACACTGATGAGGTGGTATGTTTAGGATCATGAACAGTTCCTTTCCTTCTCTATTGCTGGGTTTCACTCACGTGACTAGGAAGCCGCGCGAAACTCAAATGGGGGTCAAGAAGTGTTTCACTTGGCCACAACAACACAGCGCGACGTCGGAAAGCAACTATAGTAACGCTTTAAATGGACTAGCACAGACGTGATATCGCGAATAAATATATCTTCATTTAGGTTATGACCCGTATAGTTTAAAAAGATCTGACTTTAAATAAAGTCTGGAGGATTTACCCTGTATTGAAGCTATCGACATAACTCTCGTCCTGCATACCTCTTTTTACACAGCAAATCAAATGAAAACCTTCAAAAGCCTGGAAGACTACAACTATTTTGTATCAGTTTGGGCCAACGATTTAGGATCCAGAGAAGCTTTAAATGGCTGTCGTCTTGTTTTTGCACGGGTAAGTCGTGAGTTGTGCTGCTTTTAATTCATGATAATAATACTATTGCTAATGCTAATAACGAGTGTGTTTATGTGCTAGTATTAGATTTGTTTGATTTTAAGTAATTTTTCTCTATATATTTCTCTAATGTAGTTCAATCATTCACAGAGATCCACAGAACCCCCCATAAAAACGTGGTTTGTGGCTAGAGAAGAACTTGTTTATCTGCCATTTTTGTAGATGTGTTTCTAAGTAAATGTTCACTAAAACACTAGAACATTTATTAAACCCTTTTATTAAACCTTTTAGAAAGTGATCGCTGCAAACTCTAGCATTGTCCGTTTCTGCCCGTCTTGTTTTTAGCTGGAGATAAGTGATCCATTTCTGCCGTCTTCTTTCGGTAAGTTTTTTTAAATCAAGACCTTTGTGGCACATGACTTTCGAGACACGAAAAAAACGTTTGTCTTTCTCCCAATTAGAGCGGTTGCAGCAACCGTAGACCGCAAAGATTTTGGGCATTTTTAAGCCGAATCAGCAGAGTTCAGCAGGGTTCTGTGCAGCGGCGGTTACTTCCTGACCCCCATCTGTATTTGGTGACGTCAACGCTACATCATGTGAAACCCAGCAATACTCGTCTCTTCTCATCACTCTGGTACAAGTTGATCTTGGTCTCATCGTCCATAGGACGCTGTTCCAGAACTGTGAAGGTTGTTTTAGATGAAGTTTGGTCTTCCTGTGTTTGAGGTTCACCAGTGGTTTCCATCTTGTAGTGAACCTTCTGTATTCCCTCTGGTAAAGTCTTCTCTTGATTATGGACCTTGACACACATACTGTATATATCTACCTCCTGTAGAGTGTTCTGAATCTGGAACTGTTATGAAAGGTGTTTTCTTCACCAGTGAAATAATTCTTCAGTCATCTAACACAGCTGTATTCCGTGGTCTTCTGGGTCTTTTAATGTTTCTGAGCTCACCGATGTGTTCCTTCTTTTTAAGAATGTTCCAAACAGTTTTAGCCACGCCTAATTTTTTTGCTATCTCTGTTATGGGTTTGTTTTTTTTTGTTTTTTTTTTTTTTAGCCTAATCGTGGCTTGTTTCACTGATAGTGAAGCTCTTTGGATCTCATCAGTTGACAGCAACATATTCTAAATGCTAATATCAGACTGGAAATGAACTCTGGACCTTTTATCTGCACATTGTAACTGGGATAATGAGAGAATATCACACACCTGGCTATGGAACAGCTGAGAAGACAACTGTCCCATAACCTTTGGTCCCTTAAAAAGCAGGAGACACATATACAAACTGTTGTAATTCCTACATCCTTCACCTGATTAAAGCTGACAGTCTGCAGTTATATCACATTATGTTTGTTTCATTTCATATATATAGTGGTGATGTACACAACCAAAAATGTTTGAGTTGTGTCGATGTCCCAATATTTATGGACCTTTTAAAAAAAAAAAACAACAACAAAACACAAAGAACAGTTTGTAACCGGTCTGTCTGCTTCTGAAACCGCTCAGTCCGAGAGGCACAGAGTCAGTCATCCCTCTCAGGCATCGCCGTGCGCGGCTGTGGTTCAGTGGGTAGAGCGGTCGTCTTCCAATCGGAAGGTTGGTGGATCGATCCCGGCTTCCGCCACATGTCGAAGTGTCCTTGGGCAAGACACTGAACCCCATGTTGCCCCCCGATTTGCACATCGGGTTGTGTGAGTGTTAGCCCCCCCCCGCCCCCCCCCCCCGCACTATACAACAGAAGGGGTAAATTAAAGCCTAACTGTTGTAAAAATAAATCTGTCCTGACCCACAATTCAGTCTGCCAAATACATCATGACAGGCTATTTAGAAAAAGAAAAGTTCTCATTTTATTTAATGCTTTTGTCATTAAAAATCAGAATGGCACTAAGAATTTATGGTTGATTAGGACCGGGGCCTATCTAAGACTTACACAAATATAAAGGTTTATTATAGCTCCAGCTGGTCTAGTATTGTGTGTCTGAACATGATTACCTGCATGACAGTGATTGAACTATTGATATTTCAGAACCAGGATGTCATGGTGATCCATGAGTTCAGAATTACAGCTCATTATTTCCATGTTTTTCTTAAACCTGACAACCTTAACTCCATGTTCCAGGTGTATCAGTGTATGTCAGCTCCTGCTGGCTCCAATATGGCAAAACAGATGTTATGCAAGCTGAAGGATGGACATAGTGTGCAGACGGAGGTCAACAGGGCTCCAGAAGTCACCGTGCCGTGTGGTGACCTGCCTCAGACTGCCAGGACTGACCACAGCTATCATCTCACTGACAACAGGGAGAAGAAACAGCAGTCAAATGAAGCTAACAGCCAGTCAGCTGTTCCTAACCAGTCAGAGTGTGCAGATGAGGTAGAATCCTGCCCCCTTCTCAACCCTTTTATGGTACCATTGTCACTACTGATGCGTAGACAGAACTCACAGTGAATACAGCAATTAGACATGTACAATAATGTCTAATAATTGAATGTAAGTGTTGAGGTTTGGTTAAAGTTGTTTTTTACCTTCATGGTTTTAATCTTACTAACCAACCAGTCCAGTTCAAAACATCTTCAGTGTTGCCTCATGTTTTACTTACCAGCTTGTTCCAAATTCAATAAATTGATCATATTGTTTGAATAATGAAATGTTGTTTTGTTTTTTTAAAAAAAAATTTACCTCCCGACACTTTGAGAAGTTTACCTTCTTCTTAAAAGGAGTCATAAACTGAAATTTGCATTTGTCCACATGAAAACGTTTATGTTATTATTATTATTATTATTATTATTATTCCTGTCCACATCTAGAACCCTCTACAGGAGATCCTTCCCGTCCACAGCTAGAACCTTCTACAGGAGATCCTTCCCGTCCACAGCTAGAACCCTCTACAGGAGATCCTTCCTGTCCACAGATAGAACCTTCTAGAAGGAGATCCTTCCTGTCCACAGATAGAACCCTCTACAGGAGATCCTTCCTGTCCACATCTAGAACCCTTTACAGGAGATCCTTCCTGTCCACACCTAGAACCCTCTAGAAGGAGATCCTTCCTGTCCACAGATAGAACCCTTTACAGGAGATCCTTCCTGTCCACACCTAGAACCCTCTAGAAGGAGATCCTTCCTGTCCACAGATAGAACCCTCTACAGGAGATCCTTCCTGTCCACAGCTAGAACCCTCTAGAAGGAGATCCTTCCTGTCCACAGATAGAACCCTCTACAGGAGATCCTTCCTGTCCACATCTAGAACCCTTTACAGGAGATCCTTCCTGTCCACACCTAGAACCCTCTACAGGAGATCCTTCCTGTCCACAGCTAGAACCCTCTACAGGCGATCCTTCCTGTCCACAGCTAGAACCCTCTACAGGAGCTCCTTCCTGCTACAGTTAGAACCCTCTACAGGAGATCCTTCCCGTCTACAGCTAGAACCCTCTACAGGAGATCCTTCCCGTCTACAGCTAGAACCCTCTACAGGAGATCCTTCCTGTTCAACGCTAGAACCCTCTACAGGAGATCCTTCCTGTCTACAGTTAGAACCCTCTACAGGAGATCCTTCCTGTCTACAGCTAGAACCCTCTACAGGAGATCCTTCCTGTCTACAGCTAGAACCCTCTACAGGAGATCCTTCCTGTCTACAGTTAGAACCCTCTACAGGAGATCCTTCCTGTCTACAGTTAGAACCCTCTACAGGAGATCCTTCCTGTCCACAGCTAGAACCCTCTACAGGAGATCCTTCCTGTCCACAGCTAGAACCCTCTACAGGAGATCCTTCCTGTCTACAGTTAGAACCCTCTACAGGAGATCCTTCCTGTCTACAGCTAGAACCCTCTACAGGAGATCCTTCCCGTCTACAGCTAGAACCCTCTAAAGGAGATCCTTCCTGTCTACAGTTAGAACCCTCTACAGGAGATCCTTCCCGTCCACAGCTAGAACCCTCTACAGGAGATCCTTCCTGTCCACAGCTAGAACCCTCTACAGGAGATCCTTCCTGTCTACAGTTAGAACCCTCTACAGGAGATCCTTCCCGTCTACAGCTAGAACCCTCTACAGGAGATCCTTCCTGTCTCAAAGCTAAAACCCTCTACAGGAGATCCTTCCCGTCTACAGTTAGAACCCTCTACAGGAGATCCTTCCTGTCCACAGCTAGAACCCTCTACAGGAGATCCTTCCTGTCTACAGCTAGAACCCTCTACAGGAGATCCTTCCCGTCTACAGTTAGAACCCTCTACAGGAGATCCTTCCTGTCCACAGCTAGAACCCTCTACAGGAGATCCTTCCTGTTCACAGCTAGAACCCTCTACAGGAGATCCTTCCCGTCTACAGCTAGAACCCTCTACAGGAGATCCTTTCTGTCTACAGCTAGAACCCTTTACAGGAGATCCTTTCTGTCCACACCTAGAACCCTCTACAGGAGATCCTTCCCGTCCACAGCTAGAACCCTCTACAGGAGAACCTTCCCGTCTACAGCTAGAACCCTCTACAGGAGATCCTTCCCGTCTACAGTTAGAACCCTCTACAGGAGATCCTTCCCGTCCACAGCTAGAACCCTCTACAGGAGATCCTTCCCGTCCACAGCTAGAACCCTCTACAGGAGATCCTTCCTGTTCACAGCTAGAACCCTCTACAGGAGATCCTTCCCGTCTACAGTTAGAACCTTCTACAGGAGATCCTTCCCGTCTACAGCTAGAACCCTCTACAGGAGATCCTTCCCGTCTACAGCTAGAACCCTCTACAGGAGATCCTTCCTGTCCACATCTAGAACCCTTTACAGGAGATCCTTTCTGTCCACATCTAGAACCCTCTACAGGAGATCCTTCCCGTCTACAGCTAGAACCTTCTACAGGAGATCCTTCCCGTCTACAGCTAGAACCCTCTAAAGGAGATCCTTCCCGTCTACAGCTAGAACCCTCTACAGGAGATCCTTCCTGTCCACAGCTAGAACCCTCTACAGGAGATCCTTCCTGTCCACATCTAGAACCCTTTACAGGAGATCCTTCCTGTCCACACCTAGAACCCTCTAGAAGGAGATCCTTCCTGTCCACATCTAGAACCCTTTACAGGAGATCCTTCCTGTCCACACCTAGAACCCTCTAGAAGGAGATCCTTCCTGTCCACAGCTAGAACCTTCTACAGGAGATCCTTCCTGTCCACAGCTAGAACCCTCTAGAAGGAGATCCTTCCTGTCCACAGATAGAACCCTCTACAGGAGATCCTTCCTGTCCACAGATAGAACCCTCTACAGGAGATCCTTCCCGTCTACAGCTAGAACCCTCTACAGGAGATCCTTCCCGTCTACAGCTAGAACCCTCTAAAGGAGATCCTTCCTGTCTACAGTTAGAACCCTCTACAGGAGATCCTTCCTGTCCACAGCTAGAACCCTCTACAGGAGATCCTTCCTGTTCAAAGCTAGAACCCTCTACAGGAGATCCAATCCGTCTACAGCTAGAACCCTCTACAGGAGATCCTTCCTGTCTACAGTTAGAACCCTTTACAGGAGATCCTTCCTGTCTACAGTTAGAACCCTCTACAGGAGATCCTTCCTGTCCACAGCTAGAACCCTCTAAAGGAGATCCTTCCTGTCTACAGCTAGAACCCTTTACAGGAGATCCTTCCTGTCCACAGCTAGAACCCTCTACAGGAGATCCTTCCTGTTCAAAGCTAGAACCCTCTACAGGAGATCCTTCCCGTCTACAGCTAGAACCCTCTACAGGAGATCCTTCATGTCTACAGCTAGAACCCTCTACAGGAGATCCTTCCCGTCTACAGTTAGAACCCTCTACAGGAGATCCTTCCAGTCTACAGCCAGAACCCTCTACAGGAGATCCTTCCTGTCCACAGATAGAACCCTCTACAGGAGATCCTTCCTGTCCACATCTAGAACCCTTTACAGGAGATCCTTCCTGTCTACAGTTAGAACCCTCTACAGGAGATCCTTCCCGTCCACAGCTAGAACCCGCTACAGGAGACCCTTCCTGTCCCCAGCTAGAACCCTCTACAGGAGATCCTTCCTGTCCACATCTAGAACCCTTTACAGGAGATCCTTCCCGTCCACACCTAGAACCTTCTACAGGCGATCCTTCCCGTCTACAGCTAGAACCCTCGACACGAGATCCTTCCTGTCTACAGTTAGAACCCTCTACAGGAGATCCTTCCCGTCTACAGCTAGAACCCTCTACAGGAGATCCTTCATGTCTACAGCTAGAACCCTCTACAGGAGATCCTTCCTGTTCAAAGCTAGAACCCTCTACAGGAGATCCTTCCCGTCTACAGCTAGAACCCTCTACAGGAGATCCTTCCTGTCTACAGTTAGAACCCTCTACAGGAGATCCTTCCTGTCGACAGTTAGAACCCTCTACAGGAGATCCTTCCCGTCCACAGCTAGAACCCTCTACAGGAGATCCTTCCTGTCCACAGCTAGAACCCTCTACAGGAGATCCTTCCTGTTCAAAGCTAGAACCCTCTACAGGAGATCCTTCCCGTCTACAGCTAGAACCCTCTACAGGAGATCCTTCCTGTCCACAGCTAGAACCCTCTACAGGAGATCCTTCCTGTTCAAAGCTAGAACCCTCTACAGGAGATCCTTCCCGTCCACAGCTAGAACCCTCTACAGGAGATCCTTCCTGTCTATAGCTAGAACCCTCTACAGGAGATCCTTCCCGTCTACAGCTAGAACCCTCTACAGGAGATCCTTCCTGTCTACAGTTAGAACCCTCTACAGGAGATCCTTCCTGTCTACAGCTAGAACCCTCTACAGGAGATCCTTCCTGTCCACAGCTAGAACCCTCTACAGGAGATCCTTCCCGTCTACAGTTAGAACCCTCTACAGGAGATCCTTCCCGTCTACAGCTAGAACCCTCTAAAGTAGATCCTTCCTGTCTACAGTTAGAACCCTCTACAGGAGATCCTTCCCGTCTACAGCTAGAACCCTCTACAGGAGATCCTTCCTGTCTACAGCTAGAACCCTCTACAGGAGATCCTTCCCGTCTACAGCTAGAACCCTCTACAGGAGATCCTTCCTGTCTACAGCTAGAACCCTCTACAGGAGATCCTTCCCGTCTACAGCTAGAACCCTCTACAGGAGATCCTTCCTGTCTACAGTTAGAACCCTCTACAGGAGATCCTTCCCGTCCACAGCTAGAACCCTCTACAGGAGATCCTTCCTGTCCACAGCTAGAACCCTCTACAGGAGATCCTTCCTGTCCACAGCTAGAACCCTCTACAGGAGATCCTTCCCGTCTACAGCTAGAACCCTCTACAGGAGATCCTTCCCGTCTACAGTTAGAACCCTCTACAGGAGATCCTTCCTGTCCACAGCTAGAACCCTCTACAGGAGATCCTTCCTGTTCAAAGCTAGAACCCTCTACAGGAGATCCTTCCCGTCTACAGCTAGAACCCTCTACAGGAGATCCTTCCCGTCCACAGCTAGAACCCTCTACAGGAGATCCTTCCTGTCCACAGCTAGAACCCTCTACAGGAGATCCTTCCCGTCCACAGCTAGAACCCTCTACAGGAGATCCTTCCCGTCTACAGCTAGAACCCTCTACAATGACTCCCTAAAGAAGAACTGAGCTATAACAACATTTAATTTCCCTTCGGGGATTAATAAAGTATTTTTTTTTATTTGATATTATGGCTTTCTGATGATTTTACACTGGCGGGAATGACGATTTTATAAAAGTGGAGCGTTTGTTCACCCCTGGCTTTTGAAACCAGGCCATGTGCACGTATACTGAAACACAAGGTTTGGATTTATTCCCTGCCTTGACGTCAAACCATCCGGATGGGTCATATTTGGACACTGAAGTCCAATGCTGCTTGCAAGTCCACCCCACCCCCTTGCCCCGCCCCTTTCCAGAGCTAACTGGCAAAGCTAGCTGAGAGCCAACGTACTATATCTGCACAGTAAACAACAGCTACTATTACATGCTCAAGTGAGCTTGCTACAAGCCTTTTTTCATAAGCAGCATCAAAGTATTTACAGCACTTAAAATAAATATTAACTCACCTTCCATTCGAATGTTGACGGTCACCGGCAGCTCCTCTGGCCTAGGCCGAGCGTTTGTCTGTATCCCGCATACAGTGGGGCAAAAAAGTATTTAGTCAGCCACCAATTGTGTAAGTTCTCCCACTTAAAAAGATCAGAGAGGCCTGTAATTTTCATCATAGGTATACCTCAACTATGAGAGACAAAATGAGGAAAAAAAATCCAGAAAATCACATTGTCTGATTTTTAAAGAATTTATTTGCAAATTATGGTGGAAAATAAGTATTTGGTCACCTACAAACAAGTAAGATTTCTGGCTTTCACAGACCTGTAACTTCTTTAAGAGGCTCCTCGGTCCTCCACTCGTTACCTGTATTAATGGCACCTGTGTGAACTGGTTATCAGTATAAAAGACACCTGTCCACAACCTCAAACAGTCACGCTCCAAACTCCACTATGGCCAAGACCAAAGAGCTGTCAAAGGACACCAGAAACAAAATTGTAGACCTTCACCAGGCTGGGAAGACTGAATCTGCAATAGGTAAGCAGCTTGGTGTGAAGAAATCAACTGTGGGAGCAATTATTAGAAAATGGAAGACATACAAGACCACTGATAATCTCCCTCGATCTGGGGCTCCACGCAAGATCTCACCCCGTGGGGTCAAAATGATCACAAGAACGGTGAGCAAAAATCCCAGAACCACACGGAGGGACCTAGTGAATGACCTGCAGAGAGCTGGGACCAAAGTAACAAAGGCTACCATCAGTAACACACTACGCCGCCAGGGACTCAAATCCTGCAGTGCCAGACGTGTCCCCCTGCTGAAGCCAGGACACGTCCAGGCCCGTCTGCGGTTTGCTAGAGAGCATTTGGATGATCCAGAAGAGGATTGGGAGAACATCATATGGTCAGATGAAACCAAAATAGAACTTTTTGGTAGAAACTCAACTTGTCGTGTTTGGAGGGGAAAGAATGCTGAGTTGGATCCAAAGAACACCATACCTACTGTAAAGCATGGGGGTGGAAACATCATGCTTTGGGGCTGTTTTTCTGCAAGGGGACCAGGACGACTGATCCGTGTAAAGGAAAGAATGAATGGGGCCATGTATCGTAAGATTTTGAGTGAAAACCTCCTTCCATCAGCAAGGGCATTGAAAATGAGACGTGGCTGGGTCTTTCAGCATGTCAATGATCCCAAACACACCGCCCGGGCAACGAAAAAGTGGCTTCGTAAGAAGCATTTCAAGGTCCTGGAGTGGCCTAGCCAGTCTCCAGATCTCAACCCCATAGAAAATCTCTGGAGGGAGTTGAAAGTCCGTGTTGCCCAGCGTCAGCCCCAAAACATCACTGCTCTAGAGGAGATCTGCATGGAGGAATGGGCCAAAATACCAGCAACAGTGTGTGAAAACCTTGTGAAGACTTACAGAAAACGTTTGACCTCTGTCATTGCCAACAAAGGCTATATAACAAAGTATTGAGATTAACTTTTGTTATTGACCAAATACTTATTTTCCACCATAATTTGCAAATAAATTCTTTAAAAATCAGACAATGTGATTTTCTGGATTTTTTTTCCTCATTTTGTCTCTCATAGTTGAGGTATACCTATGATGAAAATTACAGGCCTCTCTGATCTTTTTAAGTGGGAGAACTTACACAATTGGTGGCTGACTAAATACTTTTTTGCCCCACTGTATGTTCTAAGCCAATCCCTAAGTTTGCAGTGTTCCGTTTTCTTTTACCTAGACAAAAATGTGTTATCCATCATTGTCGTATCGGGTTCAACATTATTTTAAACAGAAAAAATACTTTGCTGACAGCGCTAACCGTCCCAGCTAGCTGAGAGCTAACGTACTTTATAAACTGCTAATAAGATCAGATGTTTGCAGAGTAAACATGCTCGAGTGAGATCGCTACAAGAGTTTTTCATGAGCTGCATCAAAGAGCTTAAAATAAATATTAACTCACCACTCGTTTGTATGTTGACTGTCGCCAGCAGCCCCTCTGGCTGTCAGCAGCTGTCAGCCTCAGCGTACATCTGAATCAAGGAGCAGCTAACACTAGCAGCTTCACAAGCCCGGCTCACACTTGTCTGCTGGTGGATCGCATCAACCCTTGAAGATCCTTAACTCCTATGTCCTCTAACATTATTCCAGCAATCAGAGACTTGCTTGCAATTTAAATGGTACGGTTGTGATTGTAATAAGGGGACTGTGAGTTCTATGTTGCGTGGGCGTCCACAGTTTATAACTCCTTTAAGTTGTTAACTGCTGATTTATTTTCTATGAACAGTTGCAGACAGCTTGTGCAGCTGCTTGATTAATACGCTCAAGCATTCATCTTTGGAGTGTTAGCAGCTAGATAAACACCAATGTGTTAATGATGATCGATGGTTGCATGTGTTGAAGGACCCGGCTGGATCCTCAGAAGTGGCCTGTGTTTGAAATGGCCAAAATATATATTTTCTGTGTTTTTAATGGCCACATTTGTATTTTAATTTTCTACTTTTGCCCTTAATACAGGGAATGAGTTTATATATGTCTTTGAAGCTGTATTACTCCTGCAGTCTCAGAGAGAGGGAAATGAGTTTATACTCTGCATTTATTCACCAGCAGCTGGAAATGTCTCAGGGTGACATCACCCACCCCCCTTTATCTAGCCAGGTGAAGTGGCCTTGAGAGGGGTGGGAGAATGTGCAGAAACTATAAATAATGGTGTGTGTGTTAACGTCAGACAGATCTCAGCCTGGGGAACACACAGCTTCTTAGGAAGAAACTGTGTAAACTGAGAGTTTAGTTTAAGAATATTTTAGACCCTTTCACAGGGACCCTGACAAGGGACTGAAAAAAGAAATTATTACGATTAGTTAGCCCCAGAAACGGGGATATTTACTCCCTGTAAAGGGAATATTGTGTTGTAATAACTGTGTGATAAAATAATAAAAGGGTTATAAGAGCTCAGTGATCTGACTGACTCTTTACCAACCTAAATATCGTGTGTCTGCACTTCTTTTCTTCTGACCGAAGCCTCAGGATAATCACGTAAGCCCCAGGTCTCCAATATCAAATCAAATCAAAAGCCTTTATTGTCATTATATGGCGGTGCATACAATGAAATTAGGAGCGCTGCTCCACCTGGTGCTCAGACACATAAGTAAAAAGAAATAAACTAAACAGAAATAAGTATAAAGACATAAATAAGTATGAAGACTAAAATAGTAGCATTGTATAGATAAATAAAATATGATGTACATTTTAACGGTAGACATTTAGATATTTACAGTGGTCTGGGTTAATAAAAGTTATTGCACTAGAAAATATTGTAACAGTTATTGCACTATCTGGAGTAACAGTATTGCACGTTGTGTTTCACATTTATATATTGCACCTTATATTATTGTGTACTGAGTCAGCGTTGTTTGGTGTTCAGGGCACTGATGGCTCTGGGGAAAAAACTGTTCCTCAGTCTATTTGTCCGTGTTTTGTGGGACCTGTACCTCCTGCCCGAGGGCAGGAGGTTGAACAGGTGATGGCCGGGGTGGGAGGAGTCCTTAATGATGTTACCAGCTCTGCTGAGGTAGCGAGAGCTGGCTAGGTCCTCCAGTGAGAGCAGAGAGCAGCCAGTGATCTTTTGGGCTGTGTTGATCACTCTCTGCAGGGCTTTCCTGTCTGCTGCTGTACACCCGGCGTACCACACTGTGATGCAGTACGCCATGATGCTTTCCACGGTGGCTCTGTAGAAGGTCACCAGCAGCTTTGTGTCCAGGTGGTTCCTCCTGAGCACCCTCAGGAAGTGGAGTCGCTGCTGGGCCTTCTTCACCACTGCCGTGGTGTGAACAGTCCAGGAGAGGTTGCTGGTGATGTGGACTCCCATGAACTTAAAGGAGTGGACCCTCTCCACACATTCTCCATTGATGAGGAGTGGGGCAGGGTCCCTGCTGCGTTTCCTGAAGTCCAGGATGAGTTCTTTCGTTTTTGTGGTGTTCAGTGTGAGGTTGTTTACTGAACACCACGCCGAGAGTTTTTCCACCTCCTCTCTGTAGGCCAGCTCATCTCCGCCTGAGATGAGCCCGACCACGGTGGTATCATCAGCATATTTAATGATGGCGTTGGAGAGATGAGATGGTGTGCAGTCATGTGTGTACAGTGAGTACAGGAGAGGACTCAGTACACAACCCTGGGGGGAGCCAGTATTAAGGGTGATGGAGGAGGAGAGGTGGGGACCCAGTCTGACAGTCTGTGGACGGTTCGTCAGGAAGTCTGTAATCCAGCAGCAGATGGAAGGGGACAGTCCAAGGAGGGAGAGTTTCTCAGCCAAGATACCAGGGATGATGGTATTAAAGGCAGAGCTGTAATCGATGAAGAGCATCCTCACATAGTTGTCCTGGTGTTCCAGGTGGCTCAGTGCAGTGTGAAGAGCGATGGATATGGCGTCATCAGTGGACAGGTTTGCTCTGTAGGCAAACTGGTGCGGGTCGACCGAGGGGGGAAGTGAGTCCCTGATGTGGAATGCAACCAACCTTTCGAAGCACTTCATGATCACAGGCGTAAGTGCAACAGGCCTGTAATCATTCAGACTGTCTGTGGTTGGCTTTTTTGGGACCGGGATGACAGTGGCGGACTTCAGGCAGGAGGGGATGATGGACTGTTGCAGGGAGCAGTTGAAGATCCGTGTGAAGACACTAGTCAGCTGGTCAGCACAGGCCTGAAGTACCTTTCCAGGTACACCATCTGGGCCGGCAGCCTTCCTGGTGTTTACAGTCCTCAGCACGCGTCTCACTTCATGCTCCTGAAGTGTTAGCGTGCTGGTGGGGGGTGGTGAGCGTGATGAGGCTGGAGCTGGTTTGTCAGCCTCAAAGCGAGCAAAGAAGTGGTTGAGTTTCTCTGCCAGCGAGGCATCTGTGTTCCCAGGCACCTGGTTATTGTCATTGTAGTTTGTGATGTGTTGGATTCCCTGCCACATCCTCTTGGGGTTAATATAAGAATATAAGAAAGGCTCCTTGGTGGAGGTAATGTTTTCACAGCTCTTTCCACCCTTAACATGACCTATAACCTGTACAATGCAACTGATAAAAGTTGAAATAAAAATAAACTACTGAGATAATGTGGTTACATAAGTGTGCACACCCTTTTATAACTGGGGATGTGGCTGTGTCCAGATTTCACCAATTACATTCAAACACACACCTGTCACCAAGTAAAGTTCTTCTGATCAACCCCAAATAAAGGTCAGCTGTTCTAGTAGCTTCTTCTGAGGTGGCGTGGAGTTGGGCGTGGTCGATGTGCTTTTGTTTGCTTATTTATTATCCTCTTTGATATCCTCTTTTTCTGGAGGAGGAAAAGTATCAAGGTGTGGAACTGGAACTTTAACTGATACAGATGAAGACCGGTTAACAAAAAATGGCTAAGGCTGTTAAAAAGTTTAGAGTGATCTTTAACCTTTTTTTTTTCTGCTGATCTCTTGGTGAGGCACACGCTTTCTGGTCTGCTCCCGCCCCCAATTTTTCCCTGCTTTTGAGCGTCTCTGAGTCTCCCACCTGCAAATTCCTCGAATATAAAAATATGGATCTGGTATCGTGGTCACTTACACATTGGAAAACGTTTTTACTACAATTGATGCTTGTGAAGGGGGAGCCACCATGCTCGGACTCGACCCACACTTTGTCGGTGGAGGACGGATATATTTGGATTACTGATCATGGGAACCCGCTGATTGGAGCTGGCAGTCACCTGACGTATCGACAAATTTGGAAAAATAGGAAAGTATGTAACCTTATCTGGCAGCACTCGGACTAACAAGCTCCGGGGGTCTGGATCACAGACTGATGTGGTTTGGATCTCACTGGAGGGATAGGTGTTATCTTGGAGAAGCTGCAGGTTCGGTTCAGTGTGGAGGAGTGATTGATTGGCTGTTTTTTATGTGATTTGGTCCATTTCGGCTGTTTCGGATTCTCAACTGGAAGAAGTGTACCATATGGACTAAAAAGACAGCTGAATTCTGCAGTCTGCTCTAACTTGGTTTTATCTTGTTTTGGCTGGGCAGAAGGTCAACACTTCAAACTCCCCTGAGGAGAATGAAACTGTATCTGCAAACTAAAACTGTAGTGTTACAGTGAAAGTTTGATGTTTGAATTTGTGAAAATAAATATGTCTGACATCACAGTTGAATTATATCTAATTATTGTGTGTGTTTTTATCAGGTTGGACATTTAAAATGAAACATTGTTTATGATCACAGCAAGAAGCATCTTGTTCTGATCCAAATTTAACTGGATTTACAGACCAATTTAAAAACAAGATGTTGAAAAGGTCTAAATTCAGAAGCCACTTTGTGTTTCCTATAAAGTTTTTAAATATAAAATAAAGTAGTTGAACAAAACTGATGTTTATTCACAGAGTCACAATTTATGTGGTTTTCTATGTAAAAAAATATTCAAAAGTTGAAAAAGAATCACATCTGAGCTTAATATGAAATGTCAGGACAATTTTTAGTTGTTTATGGTCTGTCTGTCTGTCTTGTTATATTATTAATATGATAAATTTTGGTGTGTGTCTATATGTATGTGTCATCTCTTGGAAATCTGTACAGTACATACACACAGACATTATAGTTTTGTCTCATGACATGACATAATCAATATCACATCAATAATATTGGTGGCATCATTAGTTTTGCTACACAGTCTACAGATTGTTTGACATCATAATTATATAACTTACAGTCATATACATAGACTAAACTGGTGACTTAAAAAAACATTTTGATAGATTACTCTGCCAGAAAATGTGAAAAATGGAGAAAATTTTAACAATTAACATTGACTTTGAATGGGTTAGGAGCTGCATCAGGGTTTGGACCAGAAGTTGATTGACAGCAGGACGAGTTGCAGGTCTTTAAAAAATGGGTCCAACACTGTAAATATCAACTCTCTGCATGAACATGATGTAACTGTTGATAAAAACGTTTTCACAGTTTGTTGCTTCACTGGTTTTAGAACTTTGTGTTGGTTGTTTCTATATTGAAGATGAACTCATTCAGTTTGAAGGCCCGGTTCCGGCTCTCCTGAGTCTCGGTCCCGGCGATCCAGGGCCCGACGCCGAAGCCCCAGTCAGGCTGCTGCCTCGCCAGCTGTTTGGTTGTCCCCTTTATTAAAATTTCAGCGTTTTAAGTGTAAGTACTGTTTTGGAGTCTCTTCTCTGCACTTGGGTCCAATATTCACACCCCAGCCCCTGACCGCAGGCAGAGAACAGGGATGTAAAAAGACCCTGTTCCTCACTCTTCCCTCTCAGATGAGTTGGTAGTGTTAGATGTTCTAGTGTGCATTTAAAACAGAGGGCTAGGGTCCAGCCCACCCTCAAGAGTCCTACAGTGGGGCAAAAAAGTATTTAGTCAGCCACCAATTGTGTAAGTTCTCCCACTTAAAAAGATCAGAGAGGCCTGTAATTTTCATCATAGGTATACCTCAACTATGAGAGACAAAATGAGGAAAAAAAATCCAGAAAATCACATTGTCTGATTTTTAAAGAATTTATTTGCAAATTATGGTGGAAAATAAGTATTTGGTCAATAACAAAAGTTACCAAAACTTTTTTGCCCCACTGTACGTGTGTGTAATGTGAATAATATCTGATAAGAAACTTAAGGAGAGAAACAAATATGCTTCAAAAACTCAAAATACTAGATGTAAACTATAATTCTCAATAAATGGAGCTTACACAATGTTTAAAAATTAACCAAACAACTGAATTACACAATAACCTGTGTGGTACTTACTTAATTGATGTTAACATGACGTATTTGTTAACAGCGTGCAACACCCTGATATGGACGTGTTTTGTAGCGTCACTTGTGCTGCTGTTGCTAAATTCACTGAATTACCATCATGAGTATCTTACTGTTTTACAATGTTACCGACAATCTCAAGAACATCATGTACAATAAAATAACAATAAAGTAGAAACAAACACTGATTTTTTTTTAATTGCTCTGCCAGTCTTGTTTGAGTAACGTTTGAGTGTCATTAAGAATCATTCCTGCCTCAATACTGTCGTCCCACAGCAGAGATAAAATACACATAATTCAGTTCAATTTAGTTGAATCATAAAGTCTCAGTTGATAACAAAGGTCATTTAAGAAGAAAAAAAAGAAAGATCAAGACCAAGGGAGTAGATTTGTTCTTGGCATTGGTGGGGACATATTACCAGGGTAAGTGGTCCACATGTGCTCATGCACTGTCAAAATATAAAAGGTGCACCAGATGAAAAGTTGCAATGTGTGTTTGCATAATTATCATTGGTTTGTCTGAGCTGCATGAATTTTTACATTAATCCCTTAAAATGGAAACATTCAAGAAATAAGACAAACAGACCATCGTGGCACAGATGAACAGAATTCTACCTCTTTGTGCTATAAAATACAGAAAACCATCAGTTTTTATCAACAAAATTAGTGCATTTTCCTTTGATCCGTGCAAAGTACTCTCACTGTACCTTTTTATCTGACTGCATCACATTACAAACATCCTCATCATTTCTAAACAGAAAGAAGTTACAGTAAATAACAGAAGCTCCAACAGCTGACTAATACATTTCAACATCAAACTGTTAAATGTAGATTAAAGTGAACAATCAAACCTGTAAACAATCCAACATGAACTTTGGTTTCCTAACCCTAGCCCATCCAGACAAACACTGATGGATTTTGGCCAGTCGTCATGTCTATAGAAAGATAAACAGAGAAACAGTTAATGACAGCAGTAACAATCAATACAAACAGGGAGAGTAAAGAGAGACAACAGAGTGAAGACATGTGGTCAGTATGTCCTCCGGCAGTCTAAACCTATAGCAGCATAACTAAAGGGATGGATCAGGAGAACCCAAGCTAACCCTGACTATAGGATTGTGTAAAAAGGAAAGTTTTAAGTCTATTCTTAAAACTACACAAGGTGTCTGCCTCACGGATAAAAAGTGGAAGCTGGTTCCACAGGAGAGGAGCCTGATAACTAAAAGCTCTTCCTCCCATTCTACTTTTAGAACCTCTAGGAACTACAAGCAGACCTGCAGTCTGAGAGCGAAGTGCTCTGTTAGGAGCATATGGAACAATAAGATCTTTAATATAAGCTGGAGCTTGGTCGTTCAAGGCCTTATACGTCAAAAGTAAAACCTTAAACTTTATTCTAGACCTTACAGGGAGCCAATGAAGTGATGCTAAAACAGGAGAAATATGGTCTCTCCTTCTAACTCTCATCAGAACTCTGGCAGCAGCATTTTGGATCAGCTGGAGGCCTTTAACAGCACTATTAGAACACCCTGATAATAATGAATTACAGTAATCAAGTCTAGAAGTAATAAATGCGTGAACTAAAGTTTCNACAGCTAGAACCCTCTACAGGAGATCCTTCCCGTCCACAGCTAGAACCCTCTACAGGAGATCCTTCCTGTCCACAGCTAGAACCCTCTACAGGAGATCCTTCCCGTCCACAGCTAGAACCCTCTACAGGAGATCCTTCCCGTCCACACCTAGAACCCTCTACAGGAGATCCTTCCTGTCTACAGCTAGAACCTTCTACAGGAGAACCTTCCCATCTACAGCTAGAACTCTCTACAGGAGATCCTTCCTGTCCACAGCTAGAACCCTCTACAGGAGATCCTTCCCGTCCACAGCTAGAACCCTCTACAGGAGATCCTTCCCGTCCACAGCTAGAACCCTCTACAGGAGATCCTTCCTGTCTACAGCTAGAACCCTCTACAGGAGATCCTTCCTGTCCACAGCTAGTACCCTCTACAGGAGATCCTTCCCGTCCACAGCTAGAACCCTCTACAGGAGATCCTTCCTGTCTACAGCTAGAACCCTCTACAGGAGATCCTTCCCGTCTACAGCTAGAACCCTCTACAGGAGATCCTTCCCGTCTACAGCTAGAACCCTCTACAGGAGATCCTTCCTGTCCACAGCTAGAACCCTCTATAGGAGATCCTTCCTGTCCACAGCTAGAACCCTCTACAGGAGATCCTTCCTGTCCACATCTAGAATCCTCTAGAAGGACTTTTTGAATAAACACTGACGTGCTACAACATCTCATCTACATTCAGGGTCTGATTTTAGGTCCACCAACATGCAACATGAAAACACAAATAAAAGTTAATGAAAGAAACATTCACTGTGAATTTTCAGGTTCATTGTTTTTGGACTTTTAAAATGAGGACCATGTCCAGAATGTTTTTTTTTCTGCAGGTAAGAACCTGCATGTCAAAAGGACGCCCTGCTTCTTTTGATCTTTATGTCCAGGATGTGTGAAAACTTTTACCAGCATTTATCAGATCAAATGTCATGGAAAACTGACGTAAAGCCGTGACTGTTGATTCAAATGTTATTGAGTGGCTTTGACAACCATCACTGCAGTGACTGAATTGCTGCAGTCAACTTGGGAGTACCAGAAGATAGTGGAGATATGTTGTAAAGTACAATAACTGGTGAAATATTAACAGCATTTTATAACATTCTCAGGCTCATATCTGTTGAAGGTGTTGGTTGTGGATGGGTTCATTTGAAACAATCGATCCACTTGAAGTCAGCCTCTTTGTTGAACCTGTATGGTGTGATAAGACTCTAGACAACTTTAGATTTGGTCATTTCCTTTTGGCTATTTTTTCTGTCTAAAATTTATTCTGAAAATGTCTTTTTCTTCATGTTTTTTGATTGTCTGCTCTTTACTAATCTGCCTGTACTCTGCTGAAGGTAAGACTCACTCAAGTTCATGGGAAGTCTCCCTTTAACTTATTATGTTTGAGATTTCTGACAAAGGATGTTTATTCACTAAAAATGTATATTTTCTTCTATGATCTTTACCTTAAGTTAAAAAGTTTTGTGTCTAAGATTTGTTTGGCTACAACACCCTAGTAAGATGTTTAATTAGGTTTCTTCTGTTTGTCTTTACTGTTTATCTTTGCTGGAGACTTTTGCTCAACTGATGTAAAGCTGAACTAAAATCTCATTAACCACCAAACAGAAAAGTCTAATAATGTATACTTCATTAATTCCTCGTGGGAAAATTCAGGTTCTCCATTTGACCAATCCTCATCTCTGAGGAACAGAGGGCAGCCATTTTGTATGGCACCCAGGGGGCAGTTGTGGGGTTTAGTGTCTTGCCCAAGGATACTTTGACATGTAGTCTGCCAGCAACGGGGATCAAACCCTGATCTTCTAGGGAGAGCTCCCTCTCCACTGGACTATGTCACTATTTCAAAACTAATTGCTCTCATATGTTGCTAGATGCCAGGCCACTTTGCTTCATGTTATTTATCAGTTTTTTGATCAGCTTTAATGTCTAACTCTGCTGGTATTACATGAGGATTTAGTTGAAAAAAATCCAACTAGTACAGTAACTTAATGGACTGGTGATACAACCACACCACCTATAACGGCTCCTTCTACTATGCTAACAGCATCTCAATCAACTGTGACAACAATAAAAACAACAACTGTTATTAAAAAGTGCCAAAATGGAGGATTTTTTAATGGATCAATGTGCATCTGTCTCAATGGATTTAATGGGGACTTGTGTGAAGATGTTGACACCTTTGAACTAGGTATGACTTATGGCAAATCTTTTTACACTTTAACCAACTGATAANACAGACCATCGTGGCACAGATGAACAGAATTCTACCTCTTTGTGCTATAAAATACAGAAAACCATCAGTTTTTATCAACAAAATTAGTGCATTTTCCTTTGATCCGTGCAAAGTACTCTCACTGTACCTTTTTATCTGACTGCATCACATTACAAACATCCTCATCATTTCTAAACAGAAAGAAGTTACAGTAAATAACAGAAGCTCCAACAGCTGACTAATACATTTCAACATCAAACTGTTAAATGTAGATTAAAGTGAACAATCAAACCTGTAAACAATCCAACATGAACTTTGGTTTCCTAACCCTAGCCCATCCAGACAAACACTGATGGATTTTGGCCAGTCGTCATGTCTATAGAAAGATAAACAGAGAAACAGTTAATGACAGCAGTAACAATCAATACAAACAGGGAGAGTAAAGAGAGACAGCAGAGAGAAGACATGTGGTCAGTATGTCCTCCGGCAGTCTAAACCTATAGCAGCATAACTAAAGGGATGGATCAGGAGAACCCAAGCTAACCCTGACTATAGGATTGTGTAAAAAGGAAAGTTTTAAGTCTATTCTTAAAACTACACAAGGTGTCTGCCTCACGGATAAAAAGTGGAAGCTGGTTCCACAGGAGAGGAGCCTGATAACTAAAAGCTCTTCCTCCCATTCTACTTTTAGAACCTCTAGGAACTACAAGCAGACCTGCAGTCTGAGAGTGAAGTGCTCTGTTAGGAGCATATGGAACAATAAGATCTTTAATATAAGCTGGAGCTTGGTCGTTCAAGGCCTTATACGTCAAAAGTAAAACCTTAAACTTTATTCTAGACCTTACAGGGAGCCAATGAAGTGATGCTAAAACAGGAGAAATATGATCTCTCCTTCTAACTCTCATCAGAACTCTGGCAGCAGCATTTTGGATCAGCTGGAGGCCTTTAACGGCACTATTAGAACATCCTGATAATAATGAATTACAGTAATCAAGTCTAGAAGTAATAAATGCGTGAACTAAAGTTTCTGCATTTAAAGGACATGTCCTCGTCAAAGATACCATAGAACTTATATTATAATGCCTTGTTGACATATCAGCATTTTATTTTTATTCATATACTTTTTTATAACACTATATTTTTAGTCTGATTTTAGGTCCACCAACATGCAACATGAAAACACAAATAAAAGTTAATGAAAGAAACATTCACTGTGAATTTTCAGGTTCATTGTTTTTGGACTTTTAAAATGAGGACCATGTCCAGAATGTTTTTTTTTCTGCAGGTAAGAACCTGCATGTCAAAAGGACGCCCTGCTTCTTTTGATCTTTATGTCCAGGATGTGTGAAAACTTTTACCAGCATTTATCAGATCAAATGTCATGGAAAACTGACGTAAAGCCGTGACTGTTGATTCAAATGTTATTGAGTGGCTTTGACAACCATCACTGCAGTGACTGAATTGCTGCAGTCAACTTGGGAGTACCAGAAGATAGTGGAGATATGTTGTAAAGTACAATAACTGGTGAAATATTAACAGCATTTTATAACATTCTCAGGCTCATATCTGTTGAAGGTGTTGGTTGTGGATGGGTTCATTTGAAACAATCGATCCACTTGAAGTCAGCCTCTTTGTTGAACCTGTATGGTGTGATAAGACTCTAGACAACTTTAGATTTGGTCATTTCCTTTTGGCTATTTTTTCTGTCTAAAATTTATTCTGAAAATGTCTTTTTCTTCATGTTTTTTGATTGTCTGCTCTTTACTAATCTGCCTGTACTCTGCTGAAGGTAAGACTCACTCAAGTTCATGGGAAGTCTCCCTTTAACTTATTATGTTTGAGATTTCTGACAAAGGATGTTTATTCACTAAAAATGTATATTTTCTTCTATGATCTTTACCTTAAGTTAAAAAGTTTTGTGTCTAAGATTTGTTTGGCTACAACACCCTAGTAAGATGTTTAATTAGGTTTCTTCTGTTTGTCTTTACTGTTTATCTTTGCTGGAGACTTTTGCTCAACTGATGTAAAGCTGAACTAAAATCTCATTAACCACCAAACAGAAAAGTCTAATAATGTATACTTCATTAATTCCTCGTGGGAAAATTCAGGTTCTCCATTTGACCAATCCTCATCTCTGAGGAACAGAGGGCAGCCATTTTGTATGGCACCCAGGGGGCAGTTGTGGGGTTTAGTGTCTTGCCCAAGGATACTTTGACATGTAGTCTGCCAGCAACGGGGATCAAACCCTGATCTTCTAGGGAGAGCTCCCTCTCCACTGGACTATGTCACTATTTCAAAACTAATTGCTCTCATATGTTGCTAGATGCCAGGCCACTTTGCTTCATGTTATTTATCAGTTTTTTGATCAGCTTTAATGTCTAACTCTGCTGGTATTACATGAGGATTTAGTTGAAAAAAATCCAACTAGTACAGTAACTTAATGGACTGGTGATACAACCACACCACCTATAACGGCTCCTTCTACTATGCTAACAGCATCTCAATCAACTGTGACAACAATAAAAACAACAACTGTTATTAAAAAGTGCCAAAATGGAGGATTTTTTAATGGATCAATGTGCATCTGTCTCAATGGATTTAATGGGGACTTGTGTGAAGATGTTGACACCTTTGAACTAGGTATGACTTATGGCAAATCTTTTTACACTTTAACCAACTGATAAGTATTTAGACATTTCCTTGACTGTTAACTTGTTATGTTCAGTGATGTTTTGTGATTTTTGCAGATTCATTTAACCAGGCAGTGATAGTAAACATGGTGAAAAATCAGGAGTACAAAAAAAACCCTGGTTCAATACCATCTGACTCTGATGGTACATCATCAACACCGGACTCAACCCAAACAGCTGGTGCAACACCAACTGAGTCTGCTGGTACAACACTGGACTCAACCCAAACAGCTGGTGCAACACCAACTGAGTCTGCTGGTACGACACTCGACTCAACCCAAACAGCTGGTTCAACACCATCTGAGTCTGCTGGTACAACACTGGACTCAACCCAAACAGCTGGTTCAACACCATCTGAGTCTGCTGGTACGACACTCGACTCAACCCAAACAGTTGGTTCAACACCATCTGAGTCTGCTGGTACAACACTGGACTCAACCCAAACAGCTGGTTCAACACCATCCGAGTCTGCTGGTACAACACCGGACTCAACCCAAACAGCTGGTTCAACACCATCCGAGTCTGCTGGTACGACACTCGACTCAACCCAAACAGCTGGTTCAACACCATCTGAGTCTGCTGGTACGACACTCGACTCAACCCAAACAGTTGGTTCAACACCATCTGAGTCTGCTGGTACAACACCGGACTCAACCCAAACAGTTGGTTCAACTCCATCTGAGTCTGCTGGTACGACACTCGACTCAACCCAAACAGTTGGTTCAACACCATCTGAGTCTGCTGGTACAACACCGGACTCAACCCAAACACTTGGTTCAACACCATCTGAGTCTGCTGGTACAACACCGGACTCAACCCAAACAGTTGGTTCAACTCCATCTGAGTCTGCTGGTACAACAACGGACTCAACCCAAACAGTTAGTTCAACATCATCTGAGTCTGCTGGTACAACAACCGACCTTACTCCGACAGCTGGTTCAACACCATCTGAGTCTACTGGGACAACATCAACACCAGATTCAACCCAAACAGTTGGTTCAACTCCATCTGAGTCTGCTGTTACAACACCAGACTCAACCCAAACAGCTGGTTCAACACCATCTGAGTCTATTGGGACAACATCAACACCTGACTCAACCCAAACAGTTGGTTCAACACCATCTGAGTCTATTGGGACAACATCAACACCTGACTCAACCCAAACCAGTATTTCAACTACATCTCAATCAACTGTGACAACAATAAAAACAACAACTGTTATTAAAAAGTGCCAAAATGGAGGATTTTTTAATGGATCAATGTGCATCTGTCTCACTGGATTTAATGGGGACTTGTGTGAAGATGTTGACTCATTTGAACCAGGTATGAATTTTGGTAAAGTTTTTAATTAACTCAGAAATAAATAATTATTTCCATTACTGTTAATCTGTTATGTTCCATGTTTTTGTTTCTTTTGCAGATTCATTTAACCAGTCAGTGATAGTAAGCATGGTGATAACTGAGGAATACAAAGAAGCTTACAATAACACAGACTCTGCTGAGTACAAAGAGTTTGTTGAAAATTTTAGTCAAAAGGTAAGTTTGGTTTGTGCATGTTATATTTAATACAAATTACACCTATTTGCTATCTTTAAATGTTCTCTTATATGTCAAAAAGGGGAAGATTGGCAAATTAGCATTTTTCTTGCACGTCAGATGTTTTAGGTATATCATTTTAAGCTGATTGGAGGACATACCAGTAAGTATCTGCCTTTGATGATTTGTCTTTTGCCAATCACAGTAAATCAAGCTCTTGCAAATCCATTCAGGAGTAAAACACACACATTGTTACCATCCTGCAGACAGCTCACTCTGCACCTACTCAATAAATCTTTTAAAGGGGGGGTATTATGCTTTTTTCAGACACACAGTGCCACTCTATAGCATACTCCAATGACTATGTTACCTTAAGTTGATCTGTAAAAGCTGTAAATAGAAAACACAACCTTTAAGAAATTTGCCCTCGCATCATGGCCGCTACAAACACCTCGATATTGGCCTCTGTCACTTTAAGACCGTCCGACACTCCCCCTTCAGCATGCTGAAGAAATGCTAATAACAAAACAACGTGACAGCAGTTGAACTTACCGGTGCTGGCTGCAAAGACGTTCTCCTGAGAGTGGGAATTGCATTGTCTTTAAGTTACAGCTTAGTTACTAATCCACTGTCAAACAAACTTTTATTTTGAAAACAATCCTCGTTAAAGTTTCTGGCACAAATGAAACAGATCTTTTTTGGAGGAGGGTCGCTTCCATAAATGAAGTCCAACCATTTCTGACGAACAGTCTCATTCTTTGGAAGACTAAAAAGAGGGCAGCCGTCTTGACATCCAAAGATACATTTCTTCCATGATGGCATTTTAGAGTTATGAAAAGCGCCCAGAAAAGTTGTCAGTTGATAAGCTCAGGAAAGGTGCACTCTCACAGTTCCACCAGGTGTTTGCTAATTGCTGCTACCGCTGCTCTGCCTGCATTACACACGGGGGAGGGGGGAAATATAGGGGGCGTTTCAAGGAGAAATGGGCGTTTCTGGGAGGAATCAGGCAAACGGCTTTCAAAATGGCTGCCATGAGAGTGTCTAAAGATTACTCAAACATACATAAATGAGCTAAAGAAACATTTCAGGCATGATTTTAATGAGGGAACGACATGATAACATGATGTAAAGCTTGAAAAAGTCCATTTTGCATAATACCCCCCCTTTAACTTCAAGAACAGTCTCTGCTCCTTGTTCCGTGCACTCTCGAGTGTTTTCCATTCCTGAAACATTACAAGATAAAACCCTTTATATCGTTGCAGAAGATAAGATGGTTAAAGTGTCTGTTACAATGTATTAGAAATTTTATGATAAGAACCCGGTAACACCATGGAAACAATCCAGACTTCCTTTTACAGTCCAGTTTCCACTTACTTACCAAGTAAATACTAAGAACATTTGCAAGCACATACCCAGTATTTAAGATGTACCAGGATCCTAGAGGAAAACGTCCTGCAGGTGTAGAAGGTTGTTACAGGTAAGTACAAGGTAAATGCTTAAAAAAAAAACTCTGAAGGACATGTAAGGAAAGGTAATTTATTGGAAGGTACTACCTTAATTTTAGTTATTACAATCTGAACTGATCACAACCTAATTGAGTTGATGGGTAATAGTGGAGGTTTTTCCTAGATCCTAAATCCAGCAATACTTTCTCTGTATTTACACTTATTACATGTGGTAATTACCCATATATGCTATAATTTTCCATATATGTATCGGGTAAATTCCAAGTAATATCTGCTGTACTTACTCTGTAATTACCTTCTTAATACACTTGGTAATTACCAGTAACACTCCAAGATTTACCATATAAGTACCAGGTAATTTCTTAGTAATTAGCGGACTGTAAAAGGAAGCGTTACCAAATAATCTCTAGTCCTAAAACATATTCAATAGCTGCTTTTATGTGTACATCCACCAGCAGCCATGTTTGTTTTACTTTACCTGTCAATCATACCTGAACACCCGCCCCATAGC
This sequence comes from Pachypanchax playfairii, assembly GCA_006937955.1. NCBI lineage: Eukaryota > Metazoa > Chordata > Actinopteri > Cyprinodontiformes > Aplocheilidae > Pachypanchax > Pachypanchax playfairii. Next base: position 147,758 of record SSNP01000357.1, read on the forward strand.
ACAATGCTAACACATGATTGGTCTGAACCACCAGTGGAGTCAGACAGTTTAGTTAGAGCAGTTCAAGATGGAATTTCGTGGGTTTGGAAAACTCCAAATCTCGCGAGAATCCATCTTGCAGCACAAGGTTAAAAAGGTTAGACTAATGTTTTTGGTTTAAATTACAAAATTACAATATGGAGGTTTTTGGCGGTTTCAGTTTTAATCTCTCAAACTACGCAGGTGGCGGTAAAACCCGAGTTCTCTCGAGTCCGAACAGCCTGCATCTGTTTCGTCACATCTCCTTTGTTCGTTAGTATTCATCAATTCCCACAGTTGAAACCACGCCTAGCATGCTGCTGGCTAAAAACTGTAGCATAAGACAGGAAGAGACTACGTGAGCTGTAATCATGCGCAGCAGGGCAGGAAACAGTATACCTTGCTCTCATTTGCTAGACTCAGATTGGCTAACAAACTAGCCTATGAGAGCAAAGTATACTGTTTCCTGCCCCTCTGCGGATGGCAACAGCACACGTAGTCTCTTCCTGTTTGTTACGTCTTATGCTAACAGCTTTTAGCTAGCAGCATGCTAGGCGTGGTTTCAACTGCGGGAGCTGATGAATACTAACGAACAAAGGAGTTGTGATGAAACAGATACAGGCTGTTCGGACTCGAGAGAACTCGGGTTTTACCGCCACCTGCGTAGTTTGAGAGATTAAAACTGAAACCGCCAAAAACCTCCATATTGTAATTTTGTAATTTAAACCAAAAACATTAGTCTAACCTTTTTAACCTTGTGCTGCAAGATGGATTCTGAAAGAGAAGTTGTTGACCTGTTTTCACCCACTATGAAGGTAAGAACACCTGTGGAGCTAAAATATTCAACACAAACCTCAGAAACAATGTTTTTAATTGAAGGGACTCTTTAAAATGTACTTGCAGCAAAGTTTAATGTTTCTACAATATTTGGTCATTAAAACAAGATCATTTCCTTGTTAACTGACAGCTAGCAGGCTAAAAGGTCAGTAAGCTAGGTCAGACCACGTAACCAGGATTTATTATTGTATTGTTTTCATTCTTCTTTTAACATCCATGTGTTCCTGTTTCAGATGGACACATATTACAAGGAAAGGAATTTAAGAAGTTACAGAGGAGTAGTAGTGACCAGTGTGAGGTACACACTCACAACCACTTGTTGATTTTTCAGTTGGAGCATGTAAACATAACTAATGTTATTTATTATGACAATGTTTTTAAATGAAAAACTTTTAAATGTTGTTGTTTGTGTCTCTTAGCCGTGCAAGATCTTCAGTCAGACCATCAGACTACACTGTGAAGGAGGTAAACAACTCAAACACTTGATGAACACAATGATAATTAAAATATCAGATCTTAATAAAATGGTTTTATCTTTTATTTAGAGGAGAGTTTTAGAGGAAGCCATGATTGTTGACATCACACCAAAAGACAGGTAAAATCAATGCAAACATGTTTGTTAACTTCTATTTATGAAACAAATGACTTCAAATATGATATGCACGTGAAAAGTTTTCATGCTGACATCTCAAAATCTTCAAACAAAATCAATCTGATTAAACAATTCGTAAAAAATCTGCTGTGTAAGAGAAATTCTAACAAGTTGGTGAACAGCTTACTGGTAAATGTTTGACTAATGTCAATCACCAAAGTGTCAGTGAACCCACAGCCTGAAAACACCAGCAGGGAAACCAGGTCATCCCTCTCTGATCCTGTTCCTAGACCAGGGTCTGGGTCTGCCTGGAGTCTCCTCCCAGGGTCTGTTTGATAGTGGTCATCTCGTGAGAAATCTTCACAGCTTTTTTCACACTAGATTGTCTAAAGCCTACTAATTTATTTAGAAAAATCCTTCCCTGGGTTCACCAAGTCTTCTCTTTTTTTTAATGCTTTTGCAACACAAATAAAATCATTTTCAGTCTTTTTGACAGTCTGTTTCATTTGTGCTGTTCACATAAACAGCTTTAGAAATGAAATGAAATGAAANCAGATATCAGTAAAAGAAGAAAAAATGCAGATATACGTTGTTGTTTTTTTCGGCAAATTATGTAACTGGGCTATCTGTCAGATTTGTCAAGTCATGTTTTGTTGGTCTAGTCTCTGTGGGGGGGAGACCCAATTAACTCACACGGAGCAGCTCAGTCGGCACATGTCAGCCTTGTAACTTAACAGTTTAAGAGGCTCAAGAAGAAAAACTTGTGGGTGAGGGCAATAATGGTTTTAGCACCCAGTGTAGACTCTTAAACATGAAACCTTAGACGTTGGTGGCTGTGTGCTTTTTACTTCAGGATTTTCCTACATAGGAAGCTCGGTGCGGCTGCCCACCATGGTCTAATTTATCGCTGCCACCGTCTATAGATGGGGATATAAATCAATACTTTAAGCACTCTCTGTCGGGTTAATGCACTCAATAGTTGTGATTTAACTGTAGTTACTGTAGACAAACACAGCAAAAGTGGTGTTCTTGTGCTGCTTTGAAATTAGGAACATGCACCCAACCGGGTGAAAGTGAAAGCAGCTCATCCCTGACTGTTTAGTTTGGGTGAGAACGGCTGACCCAGACTGGGGACTTTGTCAAACAGTAGAAGGAGCACTTGAAGGATCTCCTAAACCAGGTCATCATGTCCTCATCTGAGTAGGCGGAGCCTGAGGACTTAGAGAGGCACCAGGGGTGGAGGAGATTCTCCCTGAGATGCTGAAGACTCTGGATGTTGAGGGGTTGTCATGGATGACACGTCTCTTCTATGTTACATGGAGGACCAGGACAACACCTGTGGAGTGGCAGACGGGGATGGTGGTCCCTATTTTCAAAAAGAGGACAGAAGAATGTGTTCCAACTATAGGAGCATCACACTACTCAGCCTCCCAGGGAAAGTTTACGCCAGGTGTTGGAAAGGACGATCCAACCGATTGTAGTACCTCAGAGTCAGGAGGAGCAGTGGGTCTTTCGCCATGGTCCTGGTCCACAACTGAATGAGCAGAAGTGCAACAACAACTTCACAGTAGCTTCAATTTTCTTTTTAAGAAATCAGATAACTACATATTTTCTAGCATATAATATTGGAAATAAAAAATAAACTCTTCTCAGCATAGTGTGAATCTAAAATATGAAGCATGCCTGCGGCAGACATATAGCCTACTCAAAGAGTAAAAAAATGTAAACTTTTATCTAAAACATGCTGATTAGATCTCTGAAACATTGTGCATGTTCATTCTAAACATTTTTTGCAAGAAAGATGATCCTGTCCACAACCTCTGGCTTGAGGCAGGCCCGGTTGCATGTAACTATTCACCATTCCACCATTCAAGAGGATCTGTGTCTGGCTCTGTGTGGAATAAGCAAATACCTTGCAAGCTCACTCTCAATTTTTGTTTTCTCTGATTGTGGGTGTGGCATGTTGGATGGTGCACTGTTTTTAAAGAAGGCACCCAGAGTCATTTCCTTTTTTGGTGGGGTGTTCTCTTGAACAGCTGAGGTACCAGCATCCTCCCATCTTGAAAAGTTTGCCCCTTCCCATATACAGTGGGGCAAAAAAGTATTTAGTCAGCCACCAATTGTGTAAGTTCTCCCACTTAAAAAGATCAGAGAGGCCTGTAATTTTCATCATAGGTATACCTCAACTATGAGAGACAAAATGAGGAAAAAAAATCCAGAAAATCACATTGTCTGATTTTTAAAGAATTTATTTGCAAATTATGGTGGAAAATAAGTATTTGGTCACCTACAAACAAGTAAGATTTCTGGCTTTCACAGACCTGTAACTTCTTTAAGAGGCTCCTCGGTCCTCCACTCGTTACCTGTATTAATGGCACCTGTGTGAACTCGTTATCAGTATAAAAGACACCTGTCCACAACCTCAAACAGTCACGCTCCAAACTCCACTATGGTCAAGACCAAAGAGCTGTCAAAGGACACCAGAAACAAAATTGTAGACCTTCACCAGGCTGGGAAGACTGAATCTGCAATAGGTAAGCAGCTTGGTGTGAAGAAATCAACTGTGGGAGCAATTATTAGAAAATGGAAGACATACAAGACCACTGATAATCTCCCTCGATCTGGGGCTCCACGCAAGATCTCACCCCGTG
>SSNP01000357.1:152059-173093 GCA_006937955.1 Pachypanchax playfairii
CGACTGATCCGTGTAAAGGAAAGAATGAATGGGGCCATGTATCGTAAGATTTTGAGTGAAAACCTCCTTCCATCAGCAAGGGCATTGAAAATGAGACGTGGCTGGGTCTTTCAGCATGACAATGATCCCAAACACACCGCCCGGGCAACGAAGGAGTGGCTTCGTAAGAAGCATTTCAAGGTCCTGGAGTGGCCTAGCCAGTCTCCAGATCTCAACCCCATAGAAAATCTCTGGAGGGAGTTGAAAGTCCGTGTTGCCCAGCGTCAGCCCCAAAGCATCACTGCTCTAGAGGAGATCTGCATGGAGGAATGGGCCAAAATACCAGCAACAGTGTGTGAAAACCTTGTGAAGACTTACAGAAAACGTTTGACCTCTGTCATTGCCAACAAAGGCTATATAACAAAGTATTGAGATTAACTTTTGTTATTGACCAAATACTTATTTTCCACCATAATTTGCAAATAAATTCTTTAAAAATCAGACAATGTGATTTTCTGGATTTTTTTTCCTCATTTTGTCTCTCATAGTTGAGGTATACCTATGATGAAAATTACAGGCCTCTCTGATCTTTTTAAGTGGGAGAACTTACACAATTGGTGGCTGACTAAATACTTTTTTGCCCCACTGTACTAATGTGCCACAAACAGGACGTTAATATCACTAACCATTTCCATTTTGTTAAGGTGTATCCATATAAATGGCCCACCCTGTAGGTTGTACGGAACCTCGGGTCTAACAGTGTCCAGAAGTTCCTCTTTCTCCAAATCACAGTATTTATGTTCGAGGTAATGCATGATGTTGGCTTTGATTGTTTTTATTAGCTCCAAATCTTCCTCCTCTTGCAGGAGGAGACTTGTTTTAAACAAATGCAGCACTGGTTTGATGCATGACACACTGACATATGATTCCCCTGACAGTGCATCAGTGAAGTCCTGGAGAGGTTTCACTGCTTTGTTGGTGGCTTCTAATACTTCCACATCTTTTCTTGTCCGCACCCAGAATATGAGCTATTGCCTTCTCTTGCTCAAGAAAGCGCTCAATCATCTGTTGACGAGACCCCCAACATGTTGGGGATTCTGAGATCAAAAGATGCTGGGGAAGTCCAAGTTCAGCCTGAACCTCTGTCATGTCTCGCCTTTTTTCCAGCTGTACGAGAAGGCTGATACAGCTTTTTTGCAGACCCCTATGACCCGATCAATCCTTCGGTCCTTCACAACATTCTCTGTAATAAATGTGAAAAGATATTATTTAGTATACACTGTGTGCTCAATTATTAGGTAAGTGAGTATTTTGACCATATCATCATTTTTTCCATATCTAACTCCAAGCTGTAAAAACCTAAATTCTTATAGGATTTAATGCATATCAAGTTATGTGTATTTGTGTAATGAGGGAGGGTATGGCCTAAGGAGATTAACAACCTATATCAAGGTGTGCATAATTATTAGGCAGATTCTTCTCCTCAGGAAAAATGGGCCAAAAAAGAGATTTAACAGGCTCTAAAAAAGGTAAAAATTGTAAAAAGTCTTTCACAGGGATGCAGCACTCTTGAAATATCTAAGATATTGGGGTGTGATCATAGAACCATCAAAAGTTTTGTAGCAAATAGTCAACAGGGGCGCAAGAAACGTGTCGAGAAGAAAAGATGCAAACTAACTGCCAAAAATTTGAGAAGAATCAAACTTGAAGCTACGAGGAACCCATTATCAAAATCAAATCAAAATCAAGTTCAAAAATACTTTATTAGTCCCCGAATGGAAATTAAGTGTTGTTGTAGCTCAGTTATTCTTCAGGGAGCCATTGTAGAAGGTTCTAGCTGTGGACCGGAAGGATCTCCTGTAGCGGTCTGTGCTGCAGCGGATTATGAAGAATCTTCTGACTGAAGACACTCTGGTGTTGAGTTACTGTGTTCCGAAGAGGATGATGAGGGTTTTCCATCATGTTCTTCATCCTCCTTTGGACAATCAACTCAAGAGACTCCAGTTCAGTCTCCAGGACAGAATCAGTCCTCCTTATCCATCTGTTCAGCCTCTTCAAGTCACTTGCTCTGATGCTTCCCCAGCAGGTGACTGCAAATGTGATCATTTGACAAACTCCTCCTCTCTTGCCGCTCCTCTCCAAATCCCCATCCGCCCGCACCGCCCGAAAGCCAGGCAGAGACACACTGTAGTCCGGGATATGCTCCCCTAACCATGTCTCAGTAAAACACATGATGCTGCATTCCTGATACTCTGGCTAGGTCTTCAACAGAGTTTCAAGTTTATCCATTTTGTTAGCAAAGATATCTCACATTTGTTAATATGACTGATGGAAGTGAAGGTTTAAACTTCCTCTTTCTCTCTCTTCACTTTGCTCCTGCTCTGCATCCACGTCTTCTTCTTTGAGCTCATCAGGGATCCAGAGTTTCAGTCTGAGGATTAGAAGCCTTAGAAATGTCAGTTAGTTGCTCTTTCTTGAAAACAAGTCTCTTGTTGCCATGGTTACGCATCCCAACCAGTGGCAAAAAGTGACAAATCAAGCAAAAACTCGATCAGCACAGCACCCAAATCCGAAGAAAAGTATTTATAAAATATTTCCAGAAGAAAAAACTAGCAAGAAATACTAAAAAAAAATGCTAGCAAAGTCACAGAGCTACTCCAACAAGCTGCCACCAGTTGTAGCGCTATTCCTCCAGTGCTGCCACATTTCACAACTGCAACCTACCTGGAGTGTTAAGAAGTATGAGGTGTTCAGTTCTCAGAGACATATCCAAGGTAAGAAAGGCTGAAACCCGACCACCTCTTAACAAGACACATAAGTTGAAACGTCAAGAATGGGCCAAGAAATATCTGAAGACAGATTTTTCAAAGGTTTTGTGGACTGATGAGATGAGAGTGACTCTTGATGGACCAGGTAGATGGTAACGTGGTTGGATTAGTAATGGACACAGAGCTCTGCTACGACTCAGACGCCAGCAAGGTGGAGGTGGGGTACTGGTATGGGCAGGTATTATTAAAGATGAGCTAGTTGGACCTTTTTGGGTTGAAAATGGGCTTAAAATCAACTCTCAGACCTCCTGCAAATTTTTAGAAAACACTTTTTTCAAGTAGTGGTATAGCAAGAAGTCTGCATCTTTCAAGAAGACTTTGATTTTCATGCAAGGCAATGCTCCATCACATGCATCAAAGTACTCCACTGCGTGGCTGGCCAGTAAAGGCCTTAAAGAAGAACTTGAAGAACTAATGATATGGCCTCCCTCTTCACCTGACTTAAACCCTATTGAGAACTTTTGGGCCCTTATTAAGCAAGACGTTTACAATCAAGGTAAACAGTACACCTCTGTGAACAGTGTCCAGGAGGCTGTGGTTGGGGCAGCACAAAAAGTTGATTCTGAGCTGATCAAAAAACTGACTATGTGAATGGAAGGATTGTGACTGTTATGGGAAAGAAGGGTGGTTATATTGGTCACTGAGGTTTTCTTTTAGAAATTTCAGAAATGTTTATTTGTAAATTAGGACTTTATTTTCACCTGTTAAAGTGAGAATAATAAACAAACAAGTGAGATGGGAAAATCTCTTTGTCATTCAGTTGCATAAAAATTCTGCACACTAATAGTTGCATAATTTTGGTGTAGATATTCTCTTAAGAAAGCCAAAACTTCACCTTTTTCCACTTAAATGTTCAGGTTTGAGGGTTTGTTAACATTTAGGATTGACCAAGAGCACTGTAGTTGTACAATAACAAAATGTATCCTCGAAAATACAACTTGCCTAATAATTCAACCACCTCACACGCAAAATAATTTTTAGTTAAGTGTTCTAACTAGGGATTTTACTGGTATCGGCCACTATTCTTTCTAATGTACATGTATCGGTGAAAGTTAACAGATACCATGAACCGATACTTAAAATATGATAACTCTGCAATAAAGTAATAAAAAAGGGTTCATTTTTTGCTTTAAATTTTTGTTTTATGGTCATTTCATATTTTACATCTGTTAATTTGTCTTAGTTATGTTCAGTTAGTAAAGTCTGGTGCCTTTAGTCTCTTCAAGAAAGGTATAAGGGGGAAGTTGATTAGTTCACCAATAGTATTGGATTGGTAAAATTAAATCACGTACATGTTGGCTTTGCGTTGTGATGCTCTAATGACTTGGAAACGGACTAACGTATGCTCGCTTCCCCGACTCTTCCTTTTCCTGCATTCTGACCCTCGCCAGTCCCTGCCTGGGAACTACAATGGCTTGCAAAAGTATTCGGCCCCCTTGAACTTTTCCACATTTTGTCACATTACGGCCACAAACATTAATCAATTTTATTGGAATTCCATGTGAAAGACCAATACAAAGTGGTGTACACGTGAGAAGTGGAATGAAAATCACACATGATTCCAAACATTTTTTACAAATAAATAACTGAAAAGTGGTGTCTGTGTAATTATTCAGCCCCCTTTGGTCTGAGTTTAGTCAGTTGCCTGTAGACATTGCCTGATGAGTGCTAATGACTAAATAGAGTGCACCTGTGTGTAATCTAATGTCAGTACAAATACAGCTGCCCTGTGACGGCCTACGAGGTTGTCTAAGAGAATGTTGGGACCAACAACACCATGAAGTCCAAAGAACACACCAGACAGGTCAGGGATAAAGTTATTGAGGAATTTAAATCAGGCTTAGGCTACAAAAAGATTTCCCAAGCCTTGAACATCCCACGGAGCACTGTTCAAGCAATCATTCAGAAATGGAAGGAGTATGGCACAACTGTAAATCTACCAAGACAAGGCCGTCCACCTAAACTCACAGGCCGAACAAGGAGAGTACTGATCAGAAATACTGCCGAGAGGCCCATGGTGACTCTGGACGAGCTGCAGAGATCTACAGCTCAGGTGGGGGAATCTGTCCATAAGACAACTATTAGTCGTGCACTGCACAAAGTTGGCCTTTATGGAAGAGTGGCAAGAAGAAAGCCATTGTTAAAAGAAAACCATAAGTCCTGTTTGCAGTTTGCCACAAGCCATGTGGGGGACACAGCAAACATGTGGAAGAAGGTGCTTTGGTCAGATGAGACCAAAATTGAACTTTTTGGCCAAAATGCAAAACGCTATGTGTGGTGGAAAACTAACACTGCACATCACTCTGAACACACCATCCCCACTGTCAAATATGGTGGTGGCAGCATCATGCTCTGGGGGTGCTTCTCTTCAGCAGGGAAAGGGAAGCTAGTCAGAGTTGATGGGAAGATGGATGGAGCCAAATACAGGGCAATCTTCGAGGAAAACCTATTGGAGTCCGCAAAAGACTTGAGACTGGGGCAGAGGTTCACCTTCCTAATGTAATTACTTCACCCGTAAAGTCGTAGGGAAGGTAGGCAGTTTGAAGACATTTGCTTTTCAGATTCCAGTCTTGGTCGATATAGTGGGCAGTTAGACTAAGGTAAGGTTCTGATGTGCGACTTGACAACATGTTGGATGTAGTAGCGAAGAATGACAGTTTGTAGCTCCTTCTCAACAGCCTCACGGCACTCTCTATATAGCTTTGTAAGCGCTGTCTGAGAGAAATGTTTATGTCCAGGGAGTTGGTAACGAGGAGCCATTACCTTAATTAGCTGCTTGAATCCTTCATTTTCGACCGTGTTTATTGGTAGCATGTCTTTAGCCAGACAGTAGGTTATGGCATTTGTTATGTCTCTATGTCTCCTAGCTTTTTTGTCATATGGTAAGACGCTGGAGAAAGTGGACTCAATTGACTGTTGCTGCTTTGCATGGACTCCCCTTGTTGTTTTTCGATGATGAATTAGCGCTTTCATTCAAAGATTGAGCATGCTCTAGTGGGTGGCACTGCTTCAGGTGATAATAAAGGTTTGTTGTATTTCCAGACTTTGTGGGAACATTCTTTCAGCACAGTTTACAGTGCGCACTACTGTTTTTTGTCAGATTTCAAATAGCCGAAATACCTCCACACTACGGAACTTCTCTGGCCTTTCCTTTCAACAATCTCTCTGGCATTGGAACCGTCATCTGTGTTCTCTTCGGTAACCTGGTCACCCAAGCTCTCGGTTGATTTTCTCTAGTCGGCACATTCATTTCCTCCATTACCTGGGCCGCACGGCCACTGGCTGCTTCCCAAACAAATACACATGTGCGGCTTGGCACTTGTGCTGTACGTAACAAGTCGTGACGCTGTGGCTGTGATTGGATCGTCTCTGCGCTACTTAATTTGGATTGTCTGTTCTTATGTTTTTTTAAGAGAGGAAGAGAAAGAGATGAAGTCCATGGCAATAGTTTAATATTTCTATCGAGAAAAAGTTATTTCGCAATACATATCGTTATCGTTCTATCGCCCAGCTCCAGTTGAAATATATACCATGTTCTGGATATTATATTAATGCGCAAACAATACTTTACAATGTGTAAGTATGTGCGCCTATTTATTCTTACATCAACTCATACCTATAGCGTTGTGGAGTTTGTAGCCAAAACACTGCAAGCTGGGCCAGTTGTCCTTAAGAGCTTTTATGATTTTGGTGTCACTATCAGTTGTCATGCAGACGCGTCATTCCTCACAAAGTCCCCAGGAGCTGAGAGCATCTTTTAAGCCATGGGAAATGATGTTACCAGTGTGGTTCTCAGGGAAATACTGTGTCCTAATTGAGGGTCTATGTTGGAGATTTTAAGGTTTTACGATGTTTGTAAAAGGTCACAGGTCATGTTGCAGGAGTAAATGAACTGAAAGAGACCTGGCCTGAATCAACACTTCTGTGTTTATCTTGGAAACCAGTTGGTTTATGACCTGTGACTGTTGTCCATCCAATGATGTGTTTGTTTGCTACACTCTGACTTCATTATCTGACCCACATTTGTTTCCCTTCCTTGCTCCATCCAGAAAAAAAGGCAATGCAGAGGTGAACACATGAGAATCGTCTCAACACCTTGGTTGAGGGATTCTCCTTTGCAAAGCTCATCGAAACCATACTCTGTGGTGTCTGACTGATGGTCTTTTTGATAGTTATTTAACTTAGGGGTATTAAAATATCCTGACAGTCTACATACTTCGAAGGACCCAGTCTAGCCGGTTGACGTGGACCGCGTACTTCGTCGACCGGGTAGACCAGATGTTAACGGCTGTGAAAGGGGACGGATCTAGCCCCACCTCAGTAAATGTACTGTCACCTAGCAACCGTGACGACTCTGGCCTGAACTGAAGTTAGAACTGCTTAAAAATGTTTGAAGAAACGGTCTTTAGTTCAAATTCAAATTTTATTTGTCACATACACAGTCATACATGGGATGGTATGCAGTGAAATGCTTAGGCAACTGCCTCAAGAGTACAATAAACTGAGACAAATATAGAAAACAGTTATGTAAAACAGCAACAATATAAAATGGAAATAAGGAAATGTCCAGGGTCTGTGCAGCTGTTCATGAGTGTACAGGTGTGTACAGAGTTGGTTTTAGTCCGTATTTAGTCTGTATTGTCTGAGGGAAGAAGCTCCTCAGTCTCTCAGTGTGTTTGTCTTCAGGGAGCGGAAACGCTTTCCTGACGGCAGCAGAGAGAATAGTCTATTACTGGGGTGGCTGAGGTCCTTCACCATCTTCCTGGCCTTGGACCAGCACCACTTGTGGTAGATTGAGTGCAGGTCAGGGAGCTTGGTGTGGATGATGCGCTCAGCTGATTGCACCACCCTCTGTGGAGCTGGTCTGTCCTGCATGGTGCTGTTCCTGAACCAGGTTGAAAGGATTCTCTCTATGGTGCAGGAGTAAAAGTTTCCGAGCACCTTGGAGTGCAGCCTGAAGTCTCTCAAGTGCCTGAAAAAAAAGATGGCGTCGGGAGAGGACGCTGGCGTTGATTGTTCGCTGCTTCCCCCACGTATCTGCCTCAACTGAGTCCTCTCTACACACTCGATGTGTCCACTACAGAAATAGTTAAGATTGTAACGGTGTAACGGAGTGTTTGACACCTACCTGTTACCTTGCTGATTCCTGGATCTCTCAAGTTCCTGCCGGGATCATTCGTGTAAGTGGTGCTTATTGCTACACTACTGAGCACTCCTCAAAATTCTTCGGTTCTTGCACTACCTCCGCCTTTAAACGGATATCTGCAAAGAAAAGAATATTCCTCTTGACGTTGTAGGTTATGCTGTGGATCATCCTGGTTGTGTGTGGCTGACGTACCTCATTACCGCGAGCTCTGGTGCCCAACCACGCACTATGTTGACTACAGACATCCCAGTGGAACAACACAGGATTCCCAGCAGCACTGGAATCCGTCCACAACTGGATCTTCCACGCCGAACCCGATACATCCATAGAGGGTCGCCGTTTTGTTGTGTCGAAACACGGTGACCACAGCAACATCGCATCTCTCTGAACGGCTTCACGCTGCGCCACACCTAGCCGCAAATGGAGGTAGAGTTAACGCCGATTGGTGTAATGGAAAACCCAGAGTAGATCAGTGTTCTACGTCCTTGTAACAAACCGGTCCCCAAAACTCACTTTACTATTGAACAATTCAATGTGCAGTCTTTGTCAAATAAATCTTGACTCATACACGACCACATTCTGGATAAAGGGATAGATATTCTCTGCCTAAGTGAAACCTGGCAGCAGCCTGATGTATATTCCTCTCTCAATGAGGCCTGCCCACCTGGTTACTGCTACTTATCTAAACCTCATACAACTGGCCGGGGTGGGGGGCTTGCTGTAATACATCGCAGCAATTCGGTGCTAACCACCGTAACCATTCCTGGTGCAGACACATTTGAAAGTCTTTTTTTTAATTGTAAACATCCTTTTTCTGCAACAATAGCTCTGATTTATCGTCCTCCCAAACCACATGCAACATTCACCTTTGACATACACAGCGTTCTTATTTCCCTCTGTACAATATACAATATTTTAGTTATTGGTGACTTCAATGTACACATTGACTCTCAGACCTCCCAACTGGCATCTGACTTCAAATACACATTGGACAGTATTAATCTTCACCAGCTTGTAGATGTTCCAACACATGCTAAAGACCATACACTGGATTTAGTGATCACAGACTGTGGTGTATGATGTTGGCATCTCATTGGACACTGTTGACCACCGCATCCTCCTTCACAGTCTCCAGCACTACATCGGCCTATCTGACACCTCCCTAAAATGGTTTCGTTCCTATCTCATTGAGAGATTTTCTGCTGCTAAATGGCTCTAAAACAGAAGCCATCCAAATTGGAACATCCCACCAACTTTGTTCTTCCCCCATCTGTTTCATTTCTTGGCAATACCCTTCCCCTCTCCCCCTCCATTACTAATGTTGGGGACCCCAACCTTTCTTTTGACATGTCACCTCAATCTGCAAAACCTCCTTTTTCCACCTCTGTAACATTTCCAAACTCCATCCCTCTCTTTCCCTTTCAGCTGCGGAGAAGCTCGTTCACGCCTTTGTCTCCTCAAGGCTAGACTACTGTAATGCACTCCTGCTGGGAATCCCTAGCAGGAGCCTCCAAAAGCTCCAGTTTGTTCAGAATAGTGCTGCCAGGGTCCTAATGGGGGTGCGGAAACATGAGCACATTACCCCCATCCTCCAATCCCTTCACTGGCTCCCTGTTCACCTTCACATAGAGTACAAGATCCTCCTATATACCCACCACTGTCTGCACGGTGCGGCCCCCACATACCTCACTGCTCTCCTTTCCCCACAAACCTCCACCTGGACCAGAGCAGGCCAACAGCATCTCCTGGTCCTGCCCAGGATACAGCTTAAGACCATGGGTGACAGATCTTTTAAAGCATCCACTCCTTGTCTGGGGAAGGCTTTTTTTAAACTGTCTGTGCACTTGTTTTTATCTGTTTCTCTCTTTTGATCTTTGTACCAATATGTGATTTGAATTCAAAATTATAGTGCATTATAAATAAAATTCATTATTAGGCCCAAGCACCGAAGGCGGTGCGAAGGCCTACTGTAATCGTGTTGTTTGTCATTATTATTATTATTATTATTTTAAATCTTCCAGAAAATGATTTGCCTTTTTGGAGGCCTGAACATGCCTGAAAAGTCAGGAAATTTTGGCTACCCCCCTAAAAAAAATTTGGAAAACTTGCGAAATTTTGGGTTTCGAGAAGGAGCGGAGCCTCCTACATATACAGCGCCACCTATTGGTGGGGCTCTTCCAACTGGTTGTATGTACACCATTGAAATTTGGGATGTTGATAGATGATGGGATTACACTCAAAAAAGCCTCTTAGGGGTGTGGTCAAAACTCAACAGGAAGTCAGCCATCTTGGAAAAACAGTGTGATTTTGGCATTTTCAAGCCACCTATTTGAGCGAACTCCTCCCACAGTTTTTGATGTATCCACACCAAACTTGGTCAGTACAGTCTCAAGGCATGGGGGATCAAAAGTTATCCACAGGTTTTACAACGAAGCCTTTGTTTGGGCGTGGCTTGACCTCAAAGTTTGACTTCTCGCCAAAAACAGAAAAATGCTAATAACTTCCTCTAAAATGACAACATCTTCACCAAACTGCTTGTGGATGATGGCAGTGGGCTCATGGTCAAAGCTATAGTATCATATTTTGACAAAACTTTAGCCCCGCCCACTGGGACCCAGAAGTGTCACGTTTTACATTTAGGGGTGTGTCTCTGGCATTCCTGACCCAATTAACTTCAAAATTGTGTCAGACAGCAGAAAACAAGATGGTCTAACTTTCCATGAAGAAAGAAATTTGCTATGGCAAAGAGCGAGGTCTTCATCGCACGGCAAAGTTTGATGTTGAAAAAAATCACCAATTTTGCTTGTAATTTTGCAATTCTGATACGATCACTACAAAACTTAATAGGGGGATTCGTGAACAGGGTCTGAACTCATTTCAGCCAAAAAAGTTGGGGGGCATGGCTTGCGCCCCCATGTGGACGCTTAAATGTATAGCCCCGCTCACTTTTTGGTACACAGATTGCGCACACCAGGACCTACAAAAAAGCCTCTTGGACCCATATCCGGAACCCAACCGGAAGTCGGCCATCTTGGAAAAACTGCCCATTTTGCCATTTCACACGTCTCGCATTTGAACAAACTCCTCCTAGAGACTTTAACGTATCTGCACCAAATTTGATCAGTATGCTCTTTAGACATTGGGGGTCAAAAGTTATCCAGAGATTCTACAAAAGATCTTTATTTTGGGCGTGGCTTGGCCTCAAACTTGGCCATAGGTCGAAAAAATCTAAAAAAAACAAACTCTTATTACTTCACGAATATTTCTCAGATCTAAATGAAAATCTACATGGATGTTTCCAGTGAGGTCCTGAACAAAACTATGCATTGAAATTTTCTGATAACTTTAGCTCCGTCCACTGAGAACCGGAAGTGTCACGTTATACTCTTTGGGGTCATATTCTGGCATACATCAAAAAATCTACAAGGACCAGGCTCAGGCAACAGCCAATGAGTAGATCTAACATGGTTTAAAATTTTAGAGCTCTAGCATTTAAGGGGTCTTCACAGCGCCACTTCAAAGTTTGACGTCTTGCCATCAACACATTTCTTGCTATAAAATCCACAATCATGATCAGATCAGGACAAAACTACATAGGATGAATCTTTGTAAGGACCATAACATACCTGAGTAGAAAAATCCTGTGGGGGGGCAAATTGTGTCAACAGCGCCCTCTTTCTCCTCATTTTTTGCCTTAAAATTACAAGCCCCGCCCACTGGTTTGATTGACAGTCATGATATTTGGTACACTCATGTATCCTCTCAGGACCTACAACAAAGTCTCGTGGACCCGTGTCCTAACTATCACAGGAAGTTGGCCATCTTGAAAAAAACTGTGTATTTTAGGACATTTTACACCTGTCAGATTTGAACCATCTACTCCTACATATTTTCATTGATCACCATCAAACCTTGTCAATTGAGTCTTAAGGCATGTGGGATTATGACCTTAAAAAGGATTTATTTTCATTTTAAAAATTGTGGGCGTGGCTTCACTTTAAACTTTGCTTTTAAACCAAGCAAAACAAGGTGTTATAAAACCCTGATAATTTCAAAGATTGGAACCAAAAGGCATATGGAGGATCAAGGTGACTTGTTAAGCAAAACTGTATACTCATATTTTGACATAACTTTAGCCCCGCCCACACATAACCAGAAGGGTAATTTTCTACTCTTTCAGGTCATATCTAGGCCTTCTTTAAAATATATGCTTGAAACTTGTTCAAATTACAGTCATTCACATGTTCTAACACTGTAGAAAAAATGAAGTCTATAAGTGTTAAGATGTGGCCACAGCGGAAAGGCAAGTTTTTATGCTTCACCACAATATATTTGTATAACCAGTAGCAGTGGATCTAAGGAAGCCTCTGACTGAAGACACTCTGCTGTTGACTTACTGTGTTGTCAAGAGGATTTTCCATGATGGTTTTTATGAGTTCTTTCAAACATTTAAGGACAATCATCTGTCAAGACTCCAGATCCTTCAACAGAACATAATCAGTGTTCTTTATAAGTTTCCTTAACCTGTTTATATGATTTTCTCCCGTGCGCACTGGTGATCACCTTCACTTTCACACAATCCTTCAGCACAGCACCCAAATCCGAATAAAAAATATTGTATAAATAATATTTCCAGAAGAAAAAAGTAGAAAGAAATACTCCTAAACAAAACAATGCTAGCAAAGTCACGGAGCTACTCCAACTAGCTGCCACCATGTGTAGCACTATTCCGAAAGTTGCTATGATTGGTTTGTGTTCTACCAATGAAAACATTTTCTGGCATTGTAATTCGACAGCTTCCCCTCTTTTCTGTCATGTAATGTGAATGAACAATAATGTGAATGATAAATCCTTTCGATTTTGAGCATTTGTTTGATTAATTATGAACATTTTAGACATGTTAATACCGTCCCTGGCATGTGTTACAACCATCCCACTCCCTGTTGTAAAAGTCGAATAATTGCATTTAAAGGAAAACTTACCCCCCCTACCCGGATACAGTCTGAGATTCAAAAAATAACATGAGAAATGGGAGTGACTGGCGGACTAAGGGGGCGTGGCATTCTTTGCTGTGACTGACATGTCATTCTGACTGACACGCGCCTGAGAGGGACATGTTAAACTGAGCAATATCCGGACGAGATGAGCAGCTCTGATCCGTATCGTTTTGAGCCGATAGTTTGCCCTGCAGCGGTTTGGCGGCATAGAATTGGACTTTCTCTACTGGTACATTGTTGTTAGCTACGCTATTAGCTCCAGTTACATTGTGTGACTATGGAAACAGGTGCAGCTGCGTGCGCGACCGCACTACCGTTTCAAGCTGATGGTTTGTACTGCAGCGGCTTCAGTGTCATAGAATGAGACCTGTCTCTTCGTGGTATATTGTTGTTGATCAAAGCAAAAGCTAAATTTTGATTAGCTCGTGTAATATCTGTGACTCAGCCTCATGTGCCACTGTGCGCGTGACAGCTGCACATTATTGTCTCCACAAAAGCATGTTTCAGAGAGGTGTCCACGGTATAAATCTAAGTATCTCAGTATGAAGAGAAAACCCTTCAGTAATGTGCTAAAAACATGTTTTCACACAATCACAAACACTAAAATGAACTTTGATAACGGCCGTATGCACTTCCTGTTCAAACTCACTCACTACTGAGTGGAGGTGTGGCTGAGACGCTGCTCTTTTATATCCCATAACGGCAGAATCCTGATGTCACGTGCAGAGAAAATAAGGTTTCAGCCAATAGCAATGCCTGATCCAATTCAAGTGCAGTGTAACGTTTTAACCTGAAGAGGGCGCTCCACTAACTGTTTTTGTTATAAAATGAATAGTTGTATAAAAATGTGCTAAAATACCAAAAACAAGACCCAGAAATGTAGGCAGGACTATTAAACACTCACAGAGTTTATCAGCAAAAAAAAGTTGATTTGGGGGTAAGTTGCACTTTAAATCAATTTTGAAACCTGTGTTTCATAAACCCACTTAAACACATTTATTCAGTAGCTGACACATTGAAGTCTATAATATAACAAATAGGCTGTAGAAATTATTTTTGATTTATTGGTATTTTCTCAAAATGTGTTCCAACTGTCCCTGGTCTCCCCTACTTCAGAAACTGCTTGTGTTGGTAATTCTTTTGATTGTTTCTTAGCATGTACAGCTGGATCTTGTATAATGACTGACATGTTTCTGTTAGTCTGGCTGGAGGAGACTCAATGGACCATGGAGCAGAGACATTCATCTGACCTTAGAGAGAAAGGGGGACTCTGCTGAAGTGCAGAAAAGGTAAACTTCTCTTCCCGTGTCCTCTGGACATCACAGTGTCACCAGCTCGACTAACCCTCAACTAACCAGTAGGGATGTCCAGATCCGATCACGTGATAGGAAATCGAGCCCGATCGCATAGTTTCAGATTCGATCGGAATCGGACGTAACCTCCCGATCAGGGCTTGAACATATATATGTATATATATTCTCATCTATACAACTTTTCGTGTGACTTCAGTATCCGGGACAGTTTCCCTCGCAACCCGCAGCCGCCATTTTAAGAGGGGACGCGTTTCCATGACAACTGACCGCAACGTGTGTGAACATGTGAATGTTAACGGTCCTGTAGTCTACACAACAGTGGAGAAGATAAAGACTTATAAAAGCCTTGATGCGTATATTTTCTTCGAGGTGCTTTTTAATTGGCTCAGTGGATGATGTGTTGAGAATGTTTCCACGTTAGCTCCACTAGCTTTGCTAGCCGCGTTAGCATGAGTACCGGTGTTAGTTTATAGTCATATTAAATCCCTATGATATTATCGTAAACTGGTTCATGGAGTGGAGTTGATCACATACATCCCATGAACATATCACTCTTTCGCCATGGCTCAGGCAGTAGAGCGGGTCGTCTGGTGACCGGAAAGGTTGCCGGTTCGAATCCCGGCTTTGCCCAGTGAAAAAGATTGCCTGACTGTTGTTTCCTTGGGCAAGACACTTAACCCACCTTGCCTGTTTGGAGGTGGTCGGAGGGTCCGGCGGCGCTAGTCTCTGGCAGCCTCGCCTCTGTCAGTGTGTTCCAGGACAAGAGTAGGAGTGGGCCCAGGATAGGAGTGGGCGGTACAACGGTATCATAGTCATCACCGGTGTGACATTGTGCCACGACATGGATTTTCTTATACCGTCAATACCGTAATAAATAAATTATGGGCCTTGAATGGCTGCATTTACATCAATAATAATAATAATAGTTAATTCTAAATAATAAGGCATTAAATTTTCTTCAAACGTTCAATTGTGGTCTGAATACCTGTCCTTATACTATCTTGTTGCAAATAAAAAAGTAAAACACATTCGTATCAGCTTTGCAGGTAGTAGGTAAAAAGGGGAGTGATCATTAAATTAGTGTAATGAGCACCTAACCGAGTGAATAATAAAGAAACGACTGGTGAAACATCATGAAGAAAGGTCGGGCCTGTAGCCATATTATCTGAAAAGAGATGAGAGGAGTGTCAGAACCAGACGGAGAGACCGAGGCTGCTGTAGAGGAAACTCTTGTTCCTAAAAGAGGAGGCACCTCCGTTATTTGGAACTGGTTCGGTTTTAAATCATCCGACACGGAGTTGTTGTGTTGCCAGCAAGAGGTGGAAACACAAGCAGCCTGTTTCATCATTTAAAAAACACGCACGCCCGTGAACATGAAGAGGCAAACGCACGTGGGACCAGCAGTACCAGCGGAGCCCGTCCCAAGACTACACAGCTTTCACTGCAGGCATCGTTTACTGCTGCTACACCTTACGACAATAGTAGTAAGAAATGGAAAGATATTACAAATATTATAAATATATTAAACATGCATAATACTCTTATTACAGTGGTCGACGTTTATATGCACAAAACTACTGGACATGTTCCTGCGTCATAGAGAATCTAAACGCTTATATACACAAACATCTGGAGGTATCATACATGCATCTGACTAAATCTCTCTGTTTCTCACTAGTTACATGACTGTAAACCTCCACTGGTGTTCTCACACACACTCTCACTGTTAGGTTAGTGGAACTAGACTGATCTGGTGTTCTCACACACACTCTCTCTGTTAGGTTAGTGGAACTAGACTGATCTGGTGTTCTCACACACACTCTCACTGTTATGTTAGTGGAACTAGACTGATCTGGTGTTCTCACACACACTCTCTGTTAGGTTAGTGGAACTAGACTGATCTGGTGTTTTCACACACACTCTCTGTTAGGTTAGTGGAACTAGACTGATCTGGTGTTCTCACACACACACACTCTCTGTTAGGTTAGTGGAACTAGACTGATCTGGTGTTTACACACACACTCTCTCTGTTAGGTTAGTGGAACTAGACTGATCTGGTGTTCTCACACACACTCTCTCTGTTAGGTTAGTGGAACTAGACTGATCTGGTGTTCTCACACACACTCTCACTGTTAGGTTAGTGGAACTAGACTGATCTAGTGTTCTCTCACACACTCTCTCTGTTAGGTTAGTGGAACTAGACTGATCTGGTGTTCTCACACACTCTCTCTGTTAGGTTAGTGGAACTAGACTGATCTGGTGTTTACACACACACTCTCTCTGTTAGGTTAGTGGAACTAGACTGATCTGGTGTTCTCACACACACTCTCACTGTTAGGTTAGTGGAACTAGACTGATCTGGTGTTCTCACACACACTCTCTCTGTTAGGTTAGTGGAACTAGACTGATCTGGTGTTCTCACACACACACACTCTCTGTTAGGTTAGTGGAACTAGACTGATCTGGTGTTTACACACACACACACTCACTCTGTTAGGTTAGTGGAACTAGACTGATCTGGTGTTCTCACACACACTCTCTCTGTTAGGTTAGTGGAACTAGACTGATCTGGTGTTCTCACACACACACACTCTCTGTTAGGTTAGTGGAACTAGACTGATCTGGTGTTCTCTCACACACTCTCTCTGTTAGGTTAGTGGAACTAGACTGATCTGGTGTTCTCACACACACTCTCTCTGTTAGGTTAGTGGAACTAGACTGATCTGGTGTTCTCACACACTCTCTCTGTTAGGTTAGTGGAACTAGACTGATCTGGTGTTTTCACACACACTCTCTCTGTTAGGTTAGTGGAACTAGACTGATCTGGTGTTCTCACACACACTCTCTCTGTTAGGTTAGTGGAACTAGACTGATCTGGTGTTCTCACACACACACACACTCTGTTAGGTTAGTGGAACTAGACTTGTCTGGTGTTCTCTCACACACTCTCTCTGTTAGGTTAGTGGAACTAGACTGATCTGGTGTTCTCTCACACACTCTCTCTGTTAGGTTAGTGGAACTAGACTGATCTGGTGTTTTCACACACACTCTCTCTGTTAGGTTAGTGGAACTAGACTGATCTGGTGTTCTCACACACACACACTCTCTGTTAGGTTAGTGGAACTAGACTGATCTGGTGTTTACACACACACTCTCTCTGTTAGGTTAGTGGAACTAGACTGATCTGGTGTTCTCACACACACTCTCTGTTAGGTTAGTGGAACTAGACTGATCTGGTGTTTACACACACACTCTCTCTGTTAGGTTAGTGGAACTAGACTGATCTGGTGTTCTCACACACACACACTCTCTGTTAGGTTAGTGGAACTAGACTGATCTGGTGTTCTCACACACACTCTCTGTTAGGTTAGTGGAACTAGACTGATCTGGTGTTTACACACACACTCTCTCTGTTAGGTTAGTGGAACTAGACTGATCTGGTGTTCTCACACACACACACTCTCTGTTAGGTTAGTGGAACTAGACTGATCTGGTGTTTACACACACACACACTCTCTCTGTTAGGTTAGTGGAACTAGACTGATCTGGTGTTCTCACACACACTCTCTCTTAGGTTAGTGGAACTAGACTGATCTGGTGTTCTCACACACACTCTCTCTGTTAGGTTAGTGGAACTAGACTGATCTGGTGTTCTCACACACACACTCTCACTGTTAGGTTAGTGGAACTAGACTGATCTGGTGTTTACACACACACACACACACTCTCTGTTAGGTTAGTGGAACTAGACTGATCTGGTGTTCTCTCACACACTCTCTGTTAGGTTAGTGGAACTAGACTGATCTGGTGTTTACACACACACTCTCTCTGTTAGGTTAGTGGAACTAGACTGATCTGGTGTTCTCACACACACTCTCTCTGTTAGGTTAGTGGAACTAGACTGATCTGGTGTTCTCACACACACACTCTCACTGTTAGGTTAGTGGAACTAGACTGATCTGGTGTTCTCACACACTCTCTGTTAGGTTAGTGGAACTAGACTGATCTGGTGTTCTCACACACACTCTCTCTGTTTGGTTAGTGGAACTAGACTGATCTGGTGTTCTCTCACACACTCTCTGTTAGGTTAGTGGAACTAGACTGATCTGGTGTTTACACACACACTCTCTCTGTTAGGTTAGTGGAACTAGACTGATCTGGTGTTCTCACACACACTCTCTCTGTTAGGTTAGTGGAACTAGACTGATCTGGTGTTTACACACACACACACACACTCTCTGTTAGGTTAGTGGAACTAGACTGATCTGGTGTTCTCTCACACACTCTCTGTTAGGTTAGTGGAACTAGACTGATCTGGTGTTCTCACACACACTCTCTCTGTTAGGTTAGTGGAACTAGACTGATCTGGTGTTCTCACACACACTCTCTGTTAGGTTAGTGGAACTAGACTGATCTGGTGTTCTCACACACACACTCTCACTGTTTGGTTAGTGGAACTAGACTGATCTGGTGTTCTCTCACACACTCTCTCTGTTAGGTTAGTGGAACTAGACTGATCTGGTGTTTACACACACACTCTCTCTGTTAGGTTAGTGGAACTAGACTGATCTGGTGTTCTCACACACACACTCTCACTGTTAGGTTAGTGGAACTAGACTGATCTGGTGTTCTCACACACACACTCTCTGTTAGGTTAGTGGAACTAGACTGATCTGGTGTTTACACACACACTCACACACTCTCTGTTAGGTTAGTGGAACTAGACTGATCTGGTGTTCTCACACACACTCTCTCTGTTAGGTTAGTGGAACTAGACTGATCTGGTGTTCTCTCACACACTCTCTGTTAGGTTAGTGGAACTAGACTGATCTGGTGTTTACACACACACTCTCTCTGTTAGGTTAGTGGAACTAGACTGATCTGGTGTTCTCACACACACTCTCTCTGTTATGTTAGTTGAACTAGACTGATCTTGTGTTCTCACACACACACTCTCACTGTTATGTTAGTGGCACTAGACTGATCTGGTGTTCTCACACACACTCTCACTGTTAAGTGAGTGGAACTAGACTGATCTGGTGTTCTCACACACACACACTCTCTGTTAGGTTAGTGGAACTAGACTGATCTGGTGTTCTCACACACACTCTCTCTGTTAGGTTAGTGGAACTAGACTGATCTGGTGTTCTCACACACACACTCTCTCTGTTAGGTTAGTGGAACTAGACTGATCTGGTGTTCTCACACACACTCACTGTTAGGTTAGTGGAACTAGACTGATCTGGTGTTTACACACACACTCTCTCTGTTAGGTTAGTGGAACTAGACTGATCTGGTGTTCTCACACACACACTCTCACTGTTAGGTTAGTGGAACTAGACTGATCTGGTGTTCTCACACACACTCACTGTTAGGTTAGTGGAACTAGACTGATCTGGTGTTTACACACACACTCTCTCTGTTAGGTTAGTGGAACTAGACTGATCTGGTGTTTACACACACACTCTCTCTGTTAGGTTAGTGGAACTAGACTGATCTGGTGTTCTCACACACACTCTCTCTGTTAGGTTAGTGGAACTAGACTGATCTGGTGTTCTCACACACACACTCTCTCTGTTAGGTTAGTGGAACTAGACTGATCTGGTGTTTACACACACACTCTCTCTGTTAGGTTAGTGGAACTAGACTGATCTGGTGTTTAGACACACACACACACACTCTCTGTTAGGTTAGTGGAACTAGACTGATCTGGTGTTCTCTCACACACTCTCTGTTAGGTTAGTGGAACTAGACTGATCTGGTGTTCTCACACACACTCACTCTCTGTTAGGTTAGTGGAACTAGACTGATCTGGTGTTCTCACACACACTCTCTCTGTTAGGTTAGTGGAACTAGACTGATCTGGTGTTCTCACACACACTCTCTCTGTTAGGTTAGTGGAACTAGACTGATCTGGTGTTCTCACACACTCTCTGTTAGGTTAGTGGAACTAGACTGATCTGGTGTTCTCACACACACTCTCTCTGTTAGGTTAGTGGAACTAGACTGATCTGGTGTTCTCACACACACTCTCACTGTTAGGTTAGTGGAACTAGACTGATCTGGTGTTCTCACACACACTCTCTCTGTTAGGTTAGTGGAACTAGACTGATCTGGTGTTTACACACACACTCTCTCTGTTAGGTTAGTGGAACTAGACTGATCTGGTGTTCTCACACACACTCTCTCTGTTAGGTTAGTGGAACTAGACTGATCTGGTGTTCTCACACACTCTCTGTTAGGTTAGTGGAACTAGACTGATCTGGTGTTCTCTCACACACTCTCTCTGTTAGGTTAGTGGAACTAGACTGATCTGGTGTTCTCACACACACTCTCTCTGTTAGGTTAGTGGAACTAGACTGATCTGGTGTTCTCACACACACACACTCTCTGTTAGGTTAGTGGAACTAGACTGATCTGGTGTTACACACACACTCTCTCTGTTAGGTTAGTGGAACTAGACTGATCTGGTGTTCTCACACACACACACTCTCTGTTAGGTTAGTGGAACTAGACTGATCTGGTGTTTACACACACACACACTCACTCTGTTAGGTTAGTGGAACTAGACTGATCTGGTGTTCTCACACACACACACTCTCTGTTAGGTTAGTGGAACTAGACTGATCTGGTGTTCTCTCACACACTCTCTCTGTTAGGTTAGTGGAACTAGACTGATCTGGTGTTCTCACACACACTCTCTCTGTTAGGTTAGTGGAACTAGACTGATCTGGTGTTCTCACACACACTCTCTCTGTTAGGTTATTGGAA
>SSNP01000357.1:175467-187184 GCA_006937955.1 Pachypanchax playfairii
AAAAAAATTGATACACTTGATGTATCAGCGTCGGAATTAAACTGGACTCCAAACAGTCCGCCTCCTTATATTTTTTTCCTTCTCTTTGATTTCTTGCTTGTATGTTCTCTCAATGTAAGTCGCTTTGGATAAAAGCATCTGCTAAATGACAGTAGTAGTAGTAGTAGTAGTAGTAGTACTCAACATGTGCTTTGGATCATGAGCCGTTCCAAGTCTTCTTCTATCTGTCATGTGTCGCGAGGGCTCGGTGTAGAACCCAAGATGCAGGGAGGCACAGGAGACTCGAAAACTCAAAATAATACTTTTAATAATAATAAATCAAAAGGCTGACAAGGCAGCAAACACTTACATCAAAGGAGGACACAGGAGAAGAAACACACGGCATGGAAGACGACACTCTGACAACTCAAACATAACTGACACACCCTTTTATACTCACACAACACAAAGGAAAGCAATCAACACGAATGAAAAACACCTGGAACAGATAAGGAAGGAACAAGCCACAGCTGAGACACTAGTACCCCTTTTCCACCTACAAATCAGCACGGCGCGCTTGAGAGCGGTACAGTATAGCGCGGATCAACTCGCTTGAGGCGGTGGAAACATAAAGCGGACGTAAGTGGGGATAGGGGCGTGCCCATCTGGCTATGAAAAGTGGCGCGCAAAAGTGTCCGCGACATCACAGCGCGTGAAACAACAACAACAATGGCGGATATACGTGTGTTTTTGTACTTTACACTCTGTCTGTGGTTCATTTTGGTTGGTTAGATTTTTGGTTCTTGTAGAGGAAGTCGCCATTGTCCAAAGTCAATTGTATTTTAAAATAAAATATTTGTATGGTTGCTGGGAGAAAGACCCGAGAAAGGCGGTGGAAAAGGGTCCGTAGGGGGCTGAAGTGAACCGAGCCGTACCGTGTTCTGTAGGTGGAAAAGCGGCATAGGAGAACCGGGAGCACAGGATGTAATCAAAGTAAACCAGAAAATACACAAGAATCACATGGTGTAACTACTGGAGGGCAGGAAGAAGGAAAACAACAACACCATAACACAGAACACACAGATCGTGACACTATCATTCTGGTTCAGGTTGATCTTAGTTTTTTAATAATTTTATTGTTTATTTTTTAGGTAAAGTTTAATCTGGTCTTTAGATTTTTGAGGCTGATTAATAGTTTGACCTTGTTGTGAACCCTCATCATGAAGTCTTCTCTTTATGGGACACTTAGATACTTGGACACATTCATCCTGGAGGATGCTCTTCACTTGGGTGGATGTTGTGATGGGATGTTTCTTCACCACTGTTGTCTTCCGTGGACGTCCAGACCTTTTGGAGGTCCCGAGCTCACCAGGATGCTCTTTTCTTTCTCAGAATGTACTAAACTGTTGATTTGACCACTCCTAACATTTCCACTATTTTTCTGATGGATTTATTCTTGTTTTTGGACTAAGAACGGTCTGTTTCACTTCAATTCATGTTGTAGGTTCACATCAACATCATCTAAATGTCACCCCTGGAATCAACTCCAGACCTTTTACCTGCTTAATTAATGATGGATTAACAAGGGAACAGCCCACACCTGTCCATCAAATAGCTTTTGAGTCAACTGTCCAACTATCTTTGGTCCCTTGAAAAAGAAGTGGCTCCATATTAAAGAGCTGCAGTTCCTAAATCCTTCATCCAATCTGGACTTGAATGCCCTCAAACTAAAGCTGAGGGTTTGGACATAAGTCCAGATTGATTATATACCTGCATCTTGAATATGTTTTGGTAACCTGACTATATGTACCTTGAGTTTGATACTAAACTTTTACAAAGTAATCTTATAGTTGCTGAGAAACAAACAGATCATTTGGGGCATGTTATTTTAGAGGTTAAGGTTGCATTAATGGGGTCACAGGAAGTGATTCAATAATTGTTTGCAGTAAGTTCACAAACATTTGTATGTGTCATTAGGACTGAAGCTTAAGGTCAGTAAAAGGTCACATGTCTTATTCTATTGTTTTGACAGTTTCTTGGTCATTGCTCTTGTATTCGATTTCTACTGGTAAATAAAATCAAAGTTTTAATAGATCTGTTGAAGTGAGTTTAGAATGGGATTGTCCATGATATAATGATAACTATGCAGAGGCACATTAACAAATGGAACAGTCAGGCAAACATCTCTGCACCCACGTGGAAAGGTTAGCAGCTCTTCACACGTGCTTGAAGTGAAGCACGGTAATGTCCATGTGGTCATTAACCTCCCAATTACCAACAAACATTAACACTGTCATCTACACTGACACACATCACTAAAGAACATGAAAGAATTACATGAAGTAATTACATAAAACCTGTAGGTATGTACACATTAATGGTCTGAGGGTTTGCTTGTCTCATTTGCAAACCACACTAGCCTCCACAGATTGGTCCTTTGAGACACTCACTACAAGCATCTAATGAGGAACTTACTTTTTAAAAAAGAAAAATATAAAAAAAAACTGGAAAGAAGAAAAATATTTACTAGATTACTATTCATATAATAGGAAAAAGATAAGATGTAATTTTAGTATTGCCTACAGTAATCTGACTTTAAGGTGGAATATGGAACAATTTCATAAAAAGTAATATTTTCAAAAACTTAATGGTCCCATGAGGAGTTTAGAGGGTTGTAGAATGAAAATACAGTATTTCCTTTAACAATTATATTTGAAGTAAATTATAAAAAAATATTTATTCTCATGGGCAGCATGTTGGCATTTTGTTTACATCTACCAGCCAATAGTGGGCACCATTGCGGGTTGCCTAATACAGTAAATAGTCTGTATTAATGATGCTGGTACAGTGGAGGGTGGCAGAGACGGCAGGTCTAGTAGCTGCTTTGGAGCACTGGGGATTTCGTTGTCCTTTTCGGGGGAGGAGCAACCGGAGAGGATTAGGGGGTCAGAGTGGGTTTGGGTGAGGAATTTTCACAACATTGGAGCGCACGCAGGGGTCGTGAACATTACACCCCGATGGCTGGAGGACTTGTTTTGGTGTTGTAGCTGTGGCAGCCTAACCCTAATCGGATGTTGCTGTGGGGTTCGCGTTTCATATTCAACCTTTATGTTGGGTTCTGGCGTTTTGTTTCCTTCTGAGAATAGTTCTTTATTACTTTTGTAGGGGTTTTGGTTTTGTGGTTCCAGATTAGTCTGTGATTTTACGTCTCCTGTTCCCTTCTTTGTTTCAGATCCAGCTTGTCGTGTCCATTGTCTTACTGTTCAGAGTTTTATTTTGCTGTCGGTTATGCTTTTATTTATTTTATTTATTGTCAGTTGTACTTCCTGTTTTTCCCCATGTGTAGGTCCCCTGACTATGTGTTGTCACGTCCTTTGTGTTTCCCGTATGCTCTCCAGATGTGTCTCGTTTCTATCATTACTTTTCAGTTGGTATTTAAGTATCGGTTTATCGGTTTGTTCTGGTTCGTGTCCGAGGTCTGTTTCATGGATTATATTTGATGGATTACTTTTTGGACACTTCCGCTGTCTCTGGTTCTTCTGTTCTTTCTCATCCATTTACTTTATCTTATCCCCGGTTGTCTTTGCTCTCCTGCATTTGAGTCCGCTACTTAACCACAAAACCCTAACACTTTAACTTAAAACACTTAAAAGATTGTCTATTTGTGATTTAATGTACATGTATAATGACATGAAACATCACTTTTCTTGTCCAGTTGTGTGCTGAGAGTGCCACTAACAGCTGTTGCAGCCTCTGAGGATGCTAACGAGGCCCTAAAAACTCTTACTAACAATTTAGTCAGACATCATGGGATATTCCTGTTGTTCACATTGCAGTCGCCATGTTGAGACTGCTCTATTTTTCACAGCCTCGTTGACTGTGGAACGACCTTTGTTGTGACGCTGCATGAATTTTGACTCTTTTAAAAAGCAGCTGACAACTTTCAAACTTCCAGTCACTGAGGTTTTCTCAGCAGATTCAGATCTTTGGACAACATACAGACATGTACAAAATTGTTTTGGCCAATGAAAGAAAAACCTACTATGGTTACAAAATAACTTTAATCTCACAAAAGTAAGAAGAAATAAAAAATCTATGAATGGTAACCAATGAAAGTCAGACATTGATTTTCAACCATGCTTCAATTGAATTATATAAAAACTAAACTGATGGAACAGGTCTGGACTAAAGTGATGGTTCTCTAGAAAAGACTGTAAATAATGTGACTAAAGGGACGTGTTAATTCAAGGTGTGTTTACTGATGACATCACAGGTGTCTACAGTCTTATAACCAGTCAGTGGGTCTATTATATATATATAGAGCTCCAGGTAGTCACTGTGATGTTTGGTGACATGGTGTGTATCACACTCAACATGGACCAGAGGAAGTGAAGGACAGAGATGTCTCAGGAGATTAGAAAGATAATTATAGACCAGCATGTTAAAGGTAAAGACTATAAGACCATCTCCAGCAGCCAGATGTTCCTCTGACTACAGCTGCTCATATTGAGACATGTAAGATCCATGGGACTGTAGTCAACCTCCCTGGACGTGGCTGAAGGAGGAAAACTGATGACAAATCAAAGAGACGGATAATCTGATGGTAACAAAAGAGTCCAGAAAGACTTCTAAAGACATCCAAGATGGACTTCATGTTCAAGGAACATCAGTGTCAGATCTCACCATCCATCATTGTTTGAGCCAAAGTGGGAGGCGACCGAGGAGGACACCATTGTTGAAAACAAATCACTGGAATATACCAAACTACATGTTGACAAGCCACAAAGCTTCTGGGACAATTTATTGCCGAGACACATCAGCTCTGTGTTCACTGATGGAAAAATGAAGCATATCAAGAGAGGAACACTGTCCCTACTGTGAAACATGGAGGAGGTTCTGTTATGTTCCGGAGCTGCTGGGCTGCATGTGGTACAGGGTGTCTTGAATCTGTGCACGATACAATGAAATCTCAAGACTATCAAGGGATTCTAGAGAGAATTGTGCTGGCCCGTGTCACAAAGCTTAGTCTCAGTCGCAGGTCATGGGTCTTGCAAAAGGACAATGACCCAAAACATACAGCTAAAACACCCAAGAACCCACGAAAAACTCTTGTAACGAGCTCACTTGAGCGTGTGTAGTCACGCTGTTTTTTTTTTCCAGAGTTTTGTACCAACAACGTAATTTTCACAGATGTTGGAGATGACGGATGACTCTTTGTTTGTCCAGATAAAAAAATGGAACACCGCAGACTTGGGGATGGTCTTAGAACATTTACAGGAGGTGGACAAACACTCTGCCACTGTGTTCGAGGCCAGCGGGGATTGTTTGGTGGAGGAGATGTGGCTCGACAGGAAGACGAACACTGAGCTCAGAGAACAAGAGCTGGCAGTGTTTCAGACAACGGTAAACCAGAATAAATAATTGTCTGCCCAAAAGTTTGATTATGTACATATGTAAATGTTTTCTCTTTGAATAAAAGTGTGCAGAGCAAAAAAAATGTCATCCTTCCATAAGGGAATATGGAATGTATAAAAGTCCTCTGGGTCCTTATCAGCCATTGCTGGGTCCTTCTCCTCTGGGTGTGTCCAAACATTTGCCTGTCGCTCTGACAATAGCTACATTTACATACGCCAAATTTCCCCGATCTGATTAAAATCTTGGTCGATCAGAATTCCCAAATCCCTGTTTACATGGACACTAACTGAAATGATCTGATCATGTCATGAGTACACATGCACCAAGCACTCAATCAGGTTAAATGAGTTGAGCATGCGCACAGCGAGTTGTCTTACAAACTGCGTCCTTTCAGCACGTCTTTCCCGCCCCATCGTGTGCTCGATCTGACTCACGTTATCCCCAATATGAACCTTCTGCAGGTGATTACCTTTATGTTTGGGTTTTTACTGGTCGCATTAACCAAGCTAGAGGCTGAATACATATTACTACTGCTCCTCCACCACAGGAGAGGAGAGCAGGATGACAGGATGACTGCACCAGCAGACCACTTCTGTTTACCTCCCGCCATGTTTTCTACTTGGGTCTGTGAAAGCAGAAAGACGTCACGCTGAAGTTGTACGCATGCGCAGTGGGCTTTTTTCACCCTTTCATTCTGAATGGGTGTGTACATGCACGTCTATCTGAATGAAGATCAGACAAAACCACCCCTCTAGATCGGAAGTAAATTTCATTCTGATCAGGCTGCATCGGATCAAAACATTCTGATTGACATGTTTACATGATGTATTTTTGTTCCGATTGGGCGTTTATTCCGATTAAATGTGCCCATGTAAACGTAGCTAGTGTAGTAAAAGTACTAGTGTAAGTAAAAATAACATCATATTTAATGTTTCTGTCCTGGGAGAATTTATCTGATAGATAAAATGTATTTATGGAAAAATATAGAAACAAAAATAAACAATAAATCTGTTTATTGAAGTCAAGACTGTTGAACGGTACATGTGCAGAAGGAATCAGTAGCACATCTCAACAGGTAACATATTTCTGCAGAACACCGGTTCCAGCAGCAGCTGTCTGAGACACTGTTGCAGAATAGTTATTTAGTACAGATTTAATTACAGAGAAGCTTATATTATATTTTAGGAGTCTAAAGACTGAACATGAGAGGAAACACTAGATCACTTCCAGTAGTTTAGTGTATTTAGTAAAACAGAAATAACAGAACTCTCCTTAAAATACTGACATTCTGTGCCAATCTCACAGATTATGATGTTACATGTCAAAGTTTCTCAGATCTAAAGTATGACAGCACAAATATTTAAATAAGCAGTCAAACAATAAATTAGTTTTTCAAATGTTATTTGAGTTTAGGTTTTAAGGATAAATTAAATTTGCAAGTAAAGGTAAGTATTTCCACACTACTTAAATTTTTATATCTGAAAAAAGCTTTAGAAAAATATAATTATAAAAGATGGATTTAAAGTTTGTAAGAGGATGGCAGATGTTCTGTAAGCAGAGAGTAAAATATAGAGAAAAATCAGGACAGCAGTGGCCCGTCATTCAA
This sequence comes from Pachypanchax playfairii, assembly GCA_006937955.1. Lineage (NCBI taxonomy): Eukaryota > Metazoa > Chordata > Actinopteri > Cyprinodontiformes > Aplocheilidae > Pachypanchax > Pachypanchax playfairii. The sequence continues at coordinate 182,468 of SSNP01000357.1, forward strand.
CCTTTGCTTAGCAAACAGAAAAGTAGATGATGGGTTTAGAAAAATAGGAATGAAGATGAAGGGAAAGGAAGGGAGAACTGATTGAGTCTGAGAAAGGGATCTTGAACGAGTGAACAGGAAATGTTTAAGGACAGAATGAAAAATGTATTTTGAGGTGACTTAGAGAGAGACAGTACAGACGGCTTGTTGAACAGGCTTATTTTATGCAGAGGCACAGCTACCTGACAAACACCTCTGGTATGGAGCATTAACACACGCACACACACACACACACAAGTGTGTTTTGTTATCCTTATGGGGACCGTCCATTGACTTCCATTGATTTTAGTAACTAGATTTATACCTAACCCAAACCCTTTTCCTAACCTTAACCATTACTGATCTATAACTAACCCTAAGACTAACTAAAACTCTATTCACACCATACCTATAAACCTAACCCCTAACCCTAAAAAGGGGAGTCCCCCTCATGGGGACCAGGCTTCGGTCCCCACAAGAACCCTCGGACCCCAGAAAGATAGTAAAAGTCAGGAAACGGGTCCCCAGGAGGTCAGAAATACAAACCCACACACACACACACACACCACACACACACAAGTGTGTTTTGTTATCCTTATGGGGACCGTCCATTGACTTCCATTGATTTTAGTAACTAGATTTATACCTAACCCAAACCCTTTTCCTAACCTTAACCATTACTGATCTATAACTAACCCTAAGACTAACTAAAACTCTATTCACACCATACCTATAAACCTAACCCCTAACCCTAAAAAGGGGAGTCCCCCTCATGGGGACCAGGCTTCGGTCCCCACAAGAACCCTCGGACCCCAGAAAGATAGTAAAAGTCAGGAAACGGGTCCCCAGGAGGTCAGAAATACAAACCCACACACACACACACACACCATACTGGGTCTATTATAGTTCACTACGAGCTGTCAATGAAACCAGATGTTTATTCACAAAAACTACAAAATAATGATTCAGTTTATTTTCATAGAACAGATTCAAAACAAAAACCATCTGAAAACAACAAGTTAAACTTTATACAATCAGATCATTCAAACTGGGATATGATCATCCATCCAGACTGGACCAGAACCAGAACCAGGATGAGTTCAACCTGGACCCACTAGGGTCTGAGAGGACAGGAAGAGACAAACCCAGATGGATCTGGATGACTCGTCATGGAAAGAGAAACAGAGAAATACCAGAAGCTTCTTGTAAACAAACAAACAAACAAACAAACAAACAAACAAACAAACAAACAAACAAACAAACCGATCTCAACTGATTCTTTTATTCAGCGTTTGTACCTGTTACTTCCTGTTTGGACGTCTTTTCCATGTTCCCAGTGTGATTTAGTCTTCTGTTCTGGCAGTTTTTTTTTTTTTTATTTTATTTATGATCTTATGAAAGCATATGAAATAAGTAGCCTAAGTACAATCCAACAGTTTTTTTTTCCAAGTATACACAATAACAAAACCCCAAGACACAGAACAATACAAACGTACAAAAAAAACCAGAGAAACAAAAACAAAAATAAACCTGATATATAGCATTTGGCACAATTCTTTTAGCAGCTGAATTATGCTTGAAATGTGGCTAGTTTACCATGCTAAGGCATGGTGTACATTTTAAAAGTTTCCATATGTTTTAGGAATGGCTGCCAAGACTTGTTAAATTTAGTCAGTGAGCCAGTTAGTGTATATCTTATCTTCTCCATGTGTAAAAACCTCATAAGGTCAGCAATCCACTGGTCGTGTGTAGTGGGAGTATCCTTTTTCCACTTCAAAAGTAATAAGCGTCACGCAAGTAAAGAGGCAAACGCAACCGCATTCGAATGACTTTTAATTATTGGAATGTCGGGTGGTATCACACCAAAGAGTGCAGTTAAAGCAGAGGGGACAAGTTTAATTGTATATATCTCAGAGAGAGTGTTGAATATAGATGTCCAATAGTTGTTCAGAATTGGCCATGTCCAAAAGGTGTGTAAAAGTGAGCTGACGTCTGTTTTGCAACGGTTGAATCACTATCTGGATAAAACTTGGCTAATTCTTCCTTAGAAATATGCAAACGATGAAGGACCTTGAATTGGAGGAGTCCATGTCTAGCACAGAGAGAAGATAAATGTACTCTGAGTAGAATAGAGTCCCAGAGGTCATCTGTTATATTCATTGTCAAATCTTTTTCCCAGTGTGTCTTTATCATTGAAAAAGAAGGAGATTGCAGATCTAATAATAAGCTGTACATTTCTTTGATCACTCCTTAAAATGAAAATTAGTGAAGGGGATGTTCTTTGCTTTGGGGTTAATCCCAAGCAGTTCACTTTTGTGTATATTTAACTTATAACCGGATATAATACCAAAACTATCAAAGATTGTTAAAGCTTGAGGAAGAGACCTGAGTGGATCTGACAGATACAGCAGGAGGTCATCGGCATATAGTGAGAGTTTATGCTCTTGACCTGCTCTGTAAATGCCTTTAATTTTATTCTTTATTTTTATCTGCTCTTAATTTAATAGCTAGGGGCTTGATTGATAAGACAAAAAGAAGGGGAGAAAGGTGGGCATCCCTGTTGAGTACCGCAACAGGGATGTTATGAAAAATAAAGTTTCATTTTCACATTCCTTTAAGCAGATCTGCTAGATCTGCTATGTTGGTCACGCCCGCATTGAGAAATAGCTGATAAAGATGTCACATTAACACCTGCTGACACTTCTGAGGGAGAAAGTCCAAATATGTCTCAAGGCAAAGAAAACAAATTATTTTGTCTCAAACAAAAAAAATTGAGAGGATTATATTAAATTATTGTTTCTATCACAATTTCTGGACTATAAGCTGCTACTTTTTTAACCATTTTTTAAAACCAGTTAACATGCTAGCTTAAAGCAGTACTAAATAACTTTTCCACAGCCGTGTCTCAGACAGCCATTGCTGGAACCGGTGTTCTGTTGAAATATGTGTAGCGTTAAGCTCAATATTTTACCTTACTGACCACATCCATAACTATCCCTGCTAGTTGAAAAGCAGGGTATTGTATTGCAAAGTCATCCTTAGTGTGGCAGAACATCACCACACTTTTGGTTACATTATACTGGTGGCCTTCCCCATGCATAGAACATACCCTTAACAGTTGCTGCAGTCCAGCACTGCTAGGACTGAAGACAACAAGGTCATCTGCATACAAGAGGTGATTCACACAGATACTCCCTACCATACATCCTCTATTACAGGCTTTCAACTGCCAAGACAGATCATCCATGTATAAATTAAAAACTGCGCCTGTTAAACCTGCTGCTAGAAAGTAATTTTAGTGCTTTTCCCCTTTGATGAATATGCAATGAGGGCGTTTCTGTTGGAAGACACAAAATATTGGGAGGAGAACTGGTAAATAAGTGGGCGTTCCAGGTGCACTGTGATTTATCAAACTTGAAACTGCGGTTTCTAATTATGCGTGTATTTTTACCGCCTTTGAAAAGCATCTTTACATAGCACAAAAATGGATGCAGTGATTGTTGCATGAAGACACAGAGAGACATGTGGATCATTCCAGCACACTGTGGTAGTTAGTGCTGCGTCTCCCAGGGTAGATGGTCTAGTGTGTGTCACAGGTTTTGAATGCAGTGTTACACGAGCAGAAACATTAATTTTCCAAACGTTGTGGCAAATTATCCAGACTCACAATTCTTTCATTCCGAGGTTGAGAGATGGTGAATATGGAGATGGATGGCTCTTGATGGTGGATGGTGTGTGTGTTACGTTATTCGTGCTGTAAATATCATTCCACACATTTATGAATTTAATAGCAGCTCGTGATCTATTCCTAAGGTGATGACACAGACCCCCTTTACCCCTCCCTCCTAACACCTGTACTCAACCCAACTGCTAGGGAGTAAAATCAATATAATCTGGCCCACATACAGTGGGGCAAAAAAGTATTTAGTCAGCCACCAATTGTGTAAGTTCTCCCACTTAAAAAGATCAGAGAGGCCTGTAATTTTCATCATAGGTATACCTCAACTATGAGAGACAAAATGAGGGAAAAAAATCCAGAAAATCACATTGTCTGATTTTTAAAGAATTTATTTGCAAATTATGGTGGAAAATAAGTATTTGGTCACCTACAAACAAGTAAGATTTCTGGCTTTCACAGACCTGTAACTTCTTTAAGAGGCTCCTCGGTCCTCCACTCGTTACCTGTATTAATGGCACCTGTGTGAACTCGTTATCAGTATAAAAGACACCTGTCCACAACCTCAAACAGTCACGCTCCAAACTCCACTATGGCCAAGACCAAAGAGCTGTCAAAGGACACCAGAAACAAAATTGTAGACCTTCACCAGGCTGGGAAGACTGAATCTGCAATAGGTAAGCAGCTTGGTGTGAAGAAATCAACTGTGGGAGCAATTATTAGAAAATGGAAGACATACAAGACCACTGATAAGCTCCCTCGATCTGGGGCTCCACGCAAGATCTCACCCCGTGGGGTCAAAATGATCACAAGAACGGTGAGCAAAAATCCCAGAACCACACGGAGGGACCTAGTGAATGACCTGCAGAGAGCTGGGACCAAAGTAACAAAGGCTACCATCAGTAACACACTACGCCGCCAGGGACTCAAATCCTGCAGTGCCAGACGTGTCCCCCTGCTGAAGCCAGGACACGTCCAGGCCCGTCTGCGGTTTTCTAGAGAGCATTTGGATGATCCAGAAGA